>CM021101.1:211493140-211516572 GCA_007115665.2 Sequoiadendron giganteum
CTAAACATTAGGATAGTCTCTCATCCACAAGCTACAATGAAAAACCTCACACATGGGCGAAGAACTGAAATGTCACCAACGATGGAGTAGTGTATGCCAAGGTTGTCATCAGCGCTCCAAAGACAAATTATCAAATACATCATCATCAACTGTAGAATAATAATCAAAGTAACACACAAAAAATGTGGTGAACTAGCAACCACCCCAAAATCAAATCAATAATCTCAATAATCAAGGAGGACCACCTCTACAAAAAAGGTATCCCCCCAAATGGAAATTCATAGCCCTTGGGGAGTCAATTGAATCCATCATGAAAAAGTTGGTCAATGAGGGCATCATCAAGGTCCCCACCCAAGATAATTATAGTGAATCCCAGGTGAAGCCGCCTTAGTATAATGAAAATCTCCTTTGTGATTATCATAATCTCAAGGGACACACAACCACCAATTGTATAAAGTTGAAGAACATCATCCAAGATCTCATTGAGGATAAAATTATAAATGTCAAGCAACCTGCTGAAAATCAAGATCTCAAAATATACATGAATGTGATGCTCAATCACAATTAGGGAAACAATCAAGGAAATAACTGAGGGAACAATAAAGTAAAACAAAACAATAAAGTAAAACAAAAGTATGCCGGTGCAAACCTTGTATATGAAGGCATCGTCACATGCATAGATGAAGTGGTCATTGTCATTAGAGTCAAATGAGCCAACGTTGATTATAAAGTCACCACACATGATGGAAAGGTTACTATTATAGGGGCATCACAATCATCTAAGACCCCCATATCAAATATGAAATTCATTCCTTATGATTATAATGTCATTGACCAGCTAAAAATAACCCCTACTCAGATCTCTATCATGGAGTTACTAAAAATTTCCATCACCCATAGGAAAACCCTTGATGAAGCATTACTTCTGTCCACTATCTATGCTAACCTTGATATAGAACAATTCCAAGCTATGGTCAGTAACATCATCACTCCAAATCTCCTCACCATTTCCAATCAAGATTTCCCCACCTAGCCATCTCACAATCGTGCACTTCACGTTCAAGTACTGCTTCACAAGAAAAAGGTCAAACAGGTCTTGGTGGATGGAGGCATGGGCCTCAATATTTGTTCACTTAAAATTATAAAGAACTTGGGAATCTCAGAAGACTCCATCCACAAAAATAAATGCATTACCATTAGAGCATAGGATGACCAGGAAAGAGTGTCTCAATGCACTATCAAGATCCCAATCCAAGTGGGGCCAGCTACTATAGAAACCACATGTCAGGTCCTCGACCTTTATTTTCGCTACAACATTCTCCTAGGATGCCCATGGATCCATGGAATGAAAGTGGTTGCCTCAACATTCCACCAATGCATCAAATTTTCATACCAAAATGAGGAGGTCACAATACATGGTGATCCAGAGGAATTCGCCTATTGAAAAAACTTGGAGGCCAAGTTCTATAAAGCTCCCCAAGTGCCAAAGAATGATGAAGGCCCCTCCACTCCCTATATAGATCCATCTAACCTCACCTCCAATTCTATGAAAGAGACACCCTCCATCCCCAACATATCCGACATCAAGCTCATGATCCAAGACAATGGGTGTGGAGATTACAGAATGAAGAAGAATTCTTTTGTTGTAGGAGAGTTACCTCAATCTCCTAGGTCACATGGGTGACCTCAACGAGTTGAAACACCTTCCCACACTTTTATGGTAGACTCTTCTAGATTCCACTGTTGGGGGGATCTAAGTCGAGAAAATGTGGATGAAAAAGACATTTCAATCTCACTGTACCAAGATGAAAGGCCCACACCCACCCTACCCACTAGGCTACAACAAAAAATGAAAGCCTTAGAAGGAACAACAATGGCCAAATGGAACCCATCATTGTGGAGAGATGAATGAACAATCTTGGCCTTGGGTGTACCCCTTTGAGTATAACCATATGTGGCCGAGGTCCCCCAGTTAATGTAGTTAGGACTCCTCCCCAGTTATTAGCAACCAGCCTATGATTACACGTATCCACAAGCCTGCCCCTAGATAGCTTCACCTTTGATATAACCAAGGTCTATAGAAGTAGTGGTGATGAGGATACCATAACCAAATTACCAATGATTTTTGAAGACTCTTCCCTACTCATGATTAGTGCCTCATCCGTTGAGTCAGACCGTTGAACTCACAAAATTAACTTAGTTTACCCTCAACTCATTGACTATGACCAATCAGGACCATAGGTTCTAGACACATTTAAAAATGATGAGGCTCTCTTGGAATTCATGGGACTAAGCGATACAGTACCATGCGGATATCATAAAGTTGGATTCAACATCACACTAGACACGCATGCCTATTATGGGGAGACGATTGAGTCCTTTAGTTACAAAAGTGAACAATTGAGAAAAATCTCAAGATCATTGAGTGACAACCACACTGTGGCACTCTCTAACCATAGAATAGTAAAAATAAAGGATGCATCCAATGGTGAAAATCTCTTTGAGGCACTAGAGGATGAAGGATTCAATCTCCCCCTCATTGCACTTCATCAAGAAAAATCAGCTATCCTAGTAGAACGGTGTAACCCCGTCAATCTGGGAACAAAAGCAATGCCACACATCACCTTCTTTGTTGATTCACTTCTCACAGAAGAACAAGAGCTTCTACAAGAATTCTTAAGGGAAATAAAGGTAAAATTTGCATGGACCTACGCTGACATGCCAGGTCTTGATCCAGAAGTCGTGGTTCATCACTTAGCTGTCTATCCAGGGGAAGAACCAGTAAGACAAAAGTTGAGAAAGATGCACCCCCAGATAGCCTTGTTAGTCAAAGTGGAACTGTAGAAGCTCTTGGATGCAGGATTCATAAGGATAATTGATTATCCTAAATGGGTCTCGAATCTTGTACCTATTTCAAAGCCAAATGGGGGCATCTACATCTACACCAATTTTAGAGACCTTAAAAAAGGACATCCTAAGGATGAATTTCCGCTAGCAAACATTGAAATGATAGTGGATATGACGTTCAGATAGGAGATGCTATCCCTAATGATAGCAAAGGAAGACCAGCATAAGATAATGTTCATATGTCCATGGGGGACCTACTGTTGGGGCATGATACATTTCAGGTTAAAGAATGCATGTGTGACATACCAAAGAGCCATGACATTGATCTTTCATTACATGATTCCTAAGATAGTGGAAGACTACGTAGATGACATATTGGAAAAATCTAGAAAAAGACAAGACCACATAGTAGCCTTAGCCCTATTTCTGATAGATTGGAAAAATATAATGTTTGTCTTAATCTGAAGAAATGTGTCTTTGGGGTGCAATCAGGAAAACTCCTGGGATATATAGTATCAATGAGAGGAAAAAAAGTGGACCCCACCAAATTCAAGGAAATCCTTGATATGGAAGCACCCCAGACACTAAAATAGCTCAGAGGTCTACAAGGAAGGCTCCAGTCCATCTACAGGTTCATCACGTAGGTAGCTAATAAACATATTCCATATTCACATCTACTCTAGAAGGGAGTAGCATACAAGTCGGATGACAAATGCGCCCAAGCATTTAACAACATCAAAGAATACTTTCACGCAACCAGCTTTGATGCAGCCAATCCCCAGAAAACCATTGATCTTGTACATCTCAGTAACCATGGTAGCTCTCGGTGCTCTATTAACTCAACACGATGAAGAAAAAAGGGAAAGAACAATATATTATATCAGTAGAACTATGGTGGGACATGAGCTGAACTATACTCCCATTGAAAAGGCTTTTTTAGCAGTTGTATTTGCAACACATAAGTTCAGACACTACATGCTCACACATCAAATCAAGCTAATTGCAAAGATAGATCCTCTCAAATACCTAATTTCTAAAGAAACTCTCACAAGATGAACAACCAAGTGGGTCGTGATATTGACAGAACATGACATTGAGTATGTGGAGCACAAGGCTATCAAGGGACAAGTAATTTCAAATCAATTTCTGAGGGATCCTATTTATGCAGAAAAACCACTCATTTCAGAATTCCCTGATGAATTAGTTTTCAAACTAAGTGTTGTAGACCACTCAAAGATGTATTTCAATGGATATTACACACAAAACAGATCAGGGGCAGGAATTTTCTTCATAACTCCCCAAGGAGACTACATACCCAAATCTTACAAACTGTCATTTCCATGTAGGAATAACATAGCAAAGTATGAAACTCTTGTCATAGGCTAAAGGATTGCAATACAATGGCAGATCATGGATTTAAAGGTATATGGGGATTCTCAACTCATTATAAATTATGTAAATAATGAATATCATATCAAGGATGACAAACTGACTCCATACAAGAAGTTGATTGAGAGCCTCAAAGAGTCATTCATTGATATCACATTTGAACAACTACCTAGAGAAAACAATAGAGCAATGGACACAATGGTGAAAATTGGATCACTCTTGGAAATCCCGCGCAACATCCTAAAGAAAGAATTATTTGTAGAGAAGCTTCTCATACCAGCATTCGAGGTACTTGAGTCTGAATTCATGTGTCAACTCGTTAGTCCTAGTGATCCTTGGTATCATGATGTTTACACCTACTTAAGAATAGGAGCCTTGCCCGTCGATATGACCCCAAACCTTAAATGAGCCTTCATCAAAAAGTCCTCCCACTTTTTCATCCTAAGAGAAACCCTTTATCGTTGGAGCATTGAAGGAACCCTGTTGTGTTGCCTGAACACTGAGGAAGCCCTGATTTCTTTAACCGAGGTACACAACTAAATTTGTGGATCGCACTCGAGTGGTATGACTTTGGCTAAGAAGTTGTTGAGAACTGGATACTATTGGCCCATAATGGAGCAAGATGCACATGACTTCATCAAAAGATGTTTACAATGTCAGCAGCATGGGGACCACATCCATGCACCAGCTCAAGAGCTTCATCCCATTGTTACACCTTGGCCCTTCTCATAGTGGGGGCCTGATCTCATCAAAAAAATCACACCCACCTCATCCAACGGCCACAAGTTCATCATCACCACCATGGAGTACTTTACAAAGTGGGTTGAAGCAATTCCCATGACCTACATAATGGGAAAATAGATATCCAAGTTCATCTTAAACTATCATTTGTCGATACGGTGTCCCCCAAGCTATTACCTCAGATAATGGGACACCTTTCAAAAACTAGGATGTTCATGATTTATGTGAAAATTTCAATATCCAACATCGCTTTTCCACTTTGTACTATCCCTAAGGAAATGGCCAAGCAGAAGCTAACATAAAAACCATCTTGAAAATCCTTAAGAAAACAATCAATGACATTGGTCGTCGTTGGCATCTGCAGCTAAATCCCACCTTATGGGCCTATTGCACTAGCATCTAAACACCAATAGCTACCACCCCATTCTCCTTGGTCTATGGATCAGAAGCCATCCTCCCCATCCAGATCAAGATACCATCCTTGAGAATATCATTACAAAACCTCATCACAAATGAAGAATACAAGGTCTCAAGACTGAATGAGTTGGAGTTACTCGATGAATAGCATATGGATGCCCTAAACCATCTACAGGTGTATCAAAACTAACTCAAGCAGAGTTATAACAAGAAAAACATGAGGCAGACCTTCTAAGACGATGAACTTGCGCTGAAGCAGAACCAAAAAAATGTGTTGAACCAAGAAAGAAAAGGTAAATTTGAGCCCAACTGGTTGGGACCTTTCATCATCATGACAAGCTATAAATTAGGAGCCTACCAGTTACCAACACTAGAAGGTGAACCCCTGCAGAAGCCCATGAACACCTGTCATCTCAAAAAGTTTTATGCGTAAAAACTTGCAAGGTATAGATCCAAAAAGTACAAAAAATCAGAAAATATTTTGAAAAAATGGTCACCCAGATGAAAACCTGGCAAACAGGCGTCTTGGTGATAAAAAAATAAAATACAAAAATACAAAAAAAAATAAAAAAATAAAAAGGATTGAAAACAGTAAAGAAAAAATCATCCTCTAGTGAAAACCACTTCGGTGGCGCTTTGGACAAGTACCTTGTTGAAAACCTGGGAAATAGGCACCACACATAAATAAAGCACTCTCCATCCACCAAGATCTTCACAGCCTATTTTGTGCACTCACTTAACCATTACATTCCATTTATCCTAGCATCATTCATCCATCTGTTTGTATCATAGCTTGATCTTATGTTCGTATCATGTTCCACCCTAGTACTACTTGACATATTCCCAAGGTTAGTTTGTCCTCTCTATATCAAAGTAGTCTACCATATCACACTGGGGGCATGATCTTGTACCTACATTAGATCGAATTCATGTATATTCTTGTGATCTTCCTTAAACATCAAAAATCCAAAAACATTCGAAAAATCAAAAAATTGAAAAACATCAGAAAATCAAAAAAATCCAAAAGCATCCAAATCATTAAAAATCTAAAACATGTCAAAAATCTGGAAAAGATAAAAAAAAGAGTCATCTTGTCAAACTACGTCATCTTTGAGCTTGAACATAGGAAAGGTTGATCTATGATCATCCCCCAAGACATTTTAGGTCAGTCCTTTAGGCGTCCATCGCAATAGAAATGGCATCTTGTTTGCCCATCTATCTCATAATTAATCAAGTATGTCGTTAGTCGAACTACGTGGTCTCTACATGTATAATGTATGCAAGGCTAGTCTATGGATCAGCTCCCGAGACCCCTAGGATAGGTTTTAAGTTAGTCTCTTGGTCAAATCTTAAAAATACCAAAAACATTGAAAAATCTCAAAATCCCAAAAAATAGCCTCAAAACATTCCAAAAAACACCAAAAACATCCAAATATTTCAAAACCCAAAATGGTGCAACTATCTCATCTCGCTTTTGCCTGCAATAATCACTATTCATAATAAATCATTCGTCGCCTTCATCCTTTGGTGAGTCAGTTGGAAGAAAGGCTAGCAAGTTCAAAAGTGAACACTTAATCGTCAAAGTCTCAAGTCTAGATCCGTAAGTCAACAAGTTGGTCAACTTAGAGTATCAATAGCTTATATTCCAATCAATCTCATCAAAACCCTGATTACAACAACTCCTAGGAATACGACCTTCCTGCAATGGACATCAACATCATGTATCACCATAGTTTAGTCTTGGCTAGCAGTACGAAGAACATTAGCTTGTTTGTTTACTTTATCTTTTCTTTGGATTTATCATTTTGTGCTCATTCCAAGGACCTCTCAATGATGTCTAAACAAACATATTTAGAGAGAAATGAAAAGGCAACAATCATTATCCTTTTATCTACTGTGCTTGTTGGATATTCTTGTAAAATAACTTTCTCATGCATACTTTGTTTGGTTTGTAGGGATGGTCTTTTAAGTGTCTTGTTGACCACATAAGAAGGCTTTCCTTTTTATGTTTTGGTCTGGAATATTTAGAATATTTGAACTACACTCTAAATAATGTTTTGTTTGTCAAGTGTGAACAAGATTACTCATATCTATTTGGCGAGTCAAAGTCCATCACACTAGGCGCAACGCCATCCTGGTTCTTTATATCTTGATGCATCGTACCTATGTGTGTTATCAAACATAAGGAAATTTATCCTCTTTATCTCCCGCATCCTTGGATAAGAAATACATCATCATCATTCATCATCATATCCAACAAAGTCTTGACGACTAATGGACTTGTTGGATTTTTGCATTTTCTTGGATTTAAGGGTTTATCCCTCTCATTCTTCTATCCTCTTTCATGCTAACAATGCATCCATCCTTCATCCATCCTCTCATTCTTCATAATCATGTCATATCATCATAGGACAACATCAACCATCTCACCCATTTCACAGGCATTGCATAATCATTTAAGTTGTTTAGGATAATATAGATTTGTTATTCTAAGCATCTTAAAAACATCTCATTTACATCATCATTATCATATAGATCTTTTTGCCTAACCAACATACATCTATCTTGAACTTCTTTTTCATGAGATTGACCTCAAATTGAAATTTTCGCTCAATCTCTCGAGGGGCCATTGTACTAACATACTTATTTCTATTGGGGCATCTGAAAAACCTAAAATTTAATTTAATTTCAATGTCGACGACACCATTCTTTGAACCAATGCAACAAGTGCATTGCTTCAAAGAGGGGAAAAATGTAGACATGCAAAACTAACATCATGCATTAATCATATTCACCTATCAAATAAATCAAGTTTATTTGATTAATCTATAAAGTCCTCCATTTAAATTAAATAAATTCATCTTTAATACTAACATCATCCCCTTTAGCTAAATAAATCAAAATATTTATTTAACTAGGTCTAAGTCATTTTCCATCTCCTTTTGATATATTTTAATCAATAAATCTAAATGACATAGGTCATATCACCTAATCCTCTCTTAAGTTGACTGAATCATGATTAATGTTAATCTTAATGCAAGTCTCATCCTCTAGCTTTTCCCACTTGCGCAGATAAATCATTTAATTGATTTATTAAATCTTCTAATTTCCCTCACCATGCCATCTTTAGGGAATATTCCTCCAATTTGAATTTCCCTCTCAAAATACTTGTCCCTTCCAGCATAGCATTAACTCCCCTCTTACATGTCCCCCACTTGGCATTTAAGATCCCTTTCTTTGCCCTCCAACAAGTCAAATTTCAAATTTGAAAAGGCCACCTAATGTCACTTATGGGCACATTCACTAAAACTTGCACAACCTTGGCCCATTCACATGGTGACAAGTGGCTTCTTCCTATTGGTTGAGGATTAGTCCCACATTCCACAACTTTTCCTCTTCTCTCCTCTATCTCACCTATAAATCCAAGGCTTTCCTTCATCATTTGCATCCAAAATTATAGAAAAGTTACTCTCTCCACATTGAGAGCTAATTTTATTCACTTCATTATCATTTGCATCTTAAGGCATTTTTATCATCATTGTCTTTTCAAGGGTTGAGAAAGGGCTACTTTCTACACAAAGAGTAGCACCAATCCAATATGGGATAGGTATACATTGTGCTTCTTGTATGATTTCAATTAGTTTGTCTTATTATTTTGTTTATGAGGTATAATGTATTATTTCATAGGAGAATTTGTTTATTTTTTTAGTCTTGAACTCACCATGCTAACGAGTGTTGGAGTTTATAGCTAATTTACAAATTTACAGTGTTCACAGTCCCTTGTCTTTTGTGGTGCCTTATCAAAGTTGTCAGGAGGTATGACTTTGGTATGGTTGAGCAGGAAGCCCAACTAGCAGCATGACTTTCGCCATAGCCAGCTTTGTGCATGTGTGAGTGTATACCAATTGAGTGTATGTCTCTCACCCTTTTGGCATTATCACCTAATGAAAAATCAAAAGTCTCATCAACCTAGAGTGAGTACATGTTTTCCTTCGGACACAAAACCTAGATCTGATCCAAAACTAGCTGGACAAATGGTAGAATCTTGATCTAACTATCCCTATTTCTTCACCTTTTCACATCACCTCTCTTGTTTGATCTTTGTTCTTATGTTCTATTTGTCATGGGATCTTGATCCTAGGGGCTTGATCATCCCTCTCAATTGAAGTCATCCTA
The DNA here is from genome assembly GCA_007115665.2 of Sequoiadendron giganteum. Taxonomy (NCBI): domain Eukaryota; kingdom Viridiplantae; phylum Streptophyta; class Pinopsida; order Cupressales; family Cupressaceae; genus Sequoiadendron; species Sequoiadendron giganteum. The sequence continues at coordinate 211,502,711 of CM021101.1, forward strand.
TCTTACTAGCATGAATACATTAGATCCCTCTTGACATGCATGACTTAGCTACTTTAGTGTGAATTTGAAGCAAGTTCATCCTCTCACTAAAGTGGGGGCTAAATGTGTCACCAAAAAGTGTAGCCTTTGACACTTTTTAACTCATTTGGGCCCTCTTCCTTGTATTTTGGCCTTGTTTTACCTTGATTTAATCTTGAAAGCTTGGAATTCAACTACCTAATGGTGTTTTACTAAGGTTTTGTGAAGTGTTGCAACACATCTTCCCACTTTTCTAAGACCCTTTCAACATAATTCACCTAAAAACCCCCTTTTTACCCCTTTCCAAGCATTGTGAAAAAGTGTTGTAAATTTTTGTAATGTATGTCCACACTTTCCTACGCTTATCATCACTAATTTAACCCTTTTCTTATGATAATTTTCCCTATAATATACTTTTAGGATTGACTTAAGTGTGTTTTCGAGAGGAAAGCCTGATAAACATTATTTAACATCACTAAATTCCCGATCATCACTTGAAAATTTCCAAGTGGACTAGGTCTCCACCTTGAGCGACCTAGTCCCTTTTGGCATAAATTTCAAATTTAAGACAAAAACCTAATAGGAATTTTCCTCCAAAAGCCTATTGTTGGCCTATCATGTTGCATTTTCAGAAAATTAGGGCATAGTATGTATAAATAAGTGTTTTAATCCTCATTTCACCCCCCCTTATATCATTTTAATATTCACAAGAACTCTTGCACTCCAATCTTCACAAGGAAGCAATCAAGCACAAGGACATCACAAGAAAAATCCATTGGAGTTGGTTTTTGCATGTTGCAGACTTCAACAACTAAAGGTTTGGTAAGTGTTTGTATTGAGTTCATCATTCAAGCATCCTTTCCTTTCATTATTTCTCATTTGGGTTTGAGTTACTATCAAAGGGGTTTGACTTAGGCAAACCCCTATTTCCTAACCCCCAACATTTTCTTGGGCTTTGCACGTGTTTTGTAGGTGTGTATGTAGATTTAGGAAGGTTCAAAGTGTTGGAGAAAGTAAAATAATTCCATTCAAGTCACATCAAGACATCAATCCCTATGAGGAGAAAAAGGACAAGTTACATATCATTTTCTAGACATTCAGACATCGGTTGCTACAGAGAAGGAAAGTACCAGCTAGGACCCATAGAATCAGACCTTCAGGCTTTTGAAAGTACCAGGAGGACTAGGTTGCCACTATTGGTGACCTTGTCCCTATACTAGGCCTGACAAAGGGTTTTTGTATTTCTAGGTACCCTTTTTCCTGAAAACCACTATGGAAGAATCTCCCAACAAGAGGACTAGGTCGCCCATTCTCGCATAAGTGTCCCTCTACACATTTTCAACAAGATCTAGAACATTATGGTGCTTCTCATTTTCATCTCTTCATTTCCCAAGTGCACAATCTCTATATTTTCCAATTCCTTTTCAATAGTGCATACATTTAGGTAATATAGCTTAACTTGCATTTAGTTTTACATTTTCTTTCATTTGCATTCTTTAGTTAGCTTAGTCTCATTCAGCCACAGTCCTCACACAAATAACACAACCTTTTCTCAACCCATTCCTTTGAATGAAATCACCAAAAAGACCTTAATCACTAGGGAAAGATAGTTCATTCCTTCTCACAAGTGCTCTTAGGTGAAAAACCTAGGGGCCTATTAGGAGAATTTGTTGGTCCTATAGTTGTTGTTGCACCAAAAGATTAAACTTTTAATGCTCGATTCAACCGCTAGAGTTAATGGATCCATGGGATGCGGGTAAGCCATGTCATGAATCTTAAGGGGAGCATTGACCATTTTCCAACAATCTCCCCCTTAGTGTTACCTAAGGGGATTCGACACCTTTGGCTCTGATACCACTTTTTGGCCCTACAGTTGTCATTACACCAAAATATCAACCTTTTAATGCTAGATACAACTGCCATAGTTAACAGATCCATGGGAGGTGGTTAAGACATGTCACAAATCCTAAGGGGAGCATTGACCATTTTCCAACATAATCCTCTTTCCCTCTTAGTGCTACCTTTTTGGTGGTTGAAGGGGAGAGAGATAGAGGGAGTAAGTGAAAGAGATACCTAAGAGAGGCAGAGGGGGTATGAGGGAGAGACTTGAGAGAGAGAGAGAGAGGGAGGAATGGTTAAGGGTAGAGGGTTTAAGGGTTTAGGGTTTAGGATTAAGTGTAGAGGGGAGAGAGATAAAGGGAGTGACTAAGAGAGACACCTAAGGGAGGGAGAGGGAGTAGGAGGGAGAGGGTTGAGATAGAGAGAGAGGAAGGGATGGAGTGGGAGAGAGATAGAGGGAGGGAGGGTTAAGGGTATAGGGTATAGGGTATAGGGTTTAAGGGTTAATGGTTAAGGGTTTAGGGTTAAGGGTAGAGGGTTAAGGGTTTAATGGTTTTGGGTTTGAGGGTTAAGGGTAGAGGGGAGAGAGATAGAGGGAGTGACTGAGAGAGAGAGAGACCAAAGAGAGGAAGAGGGGATAGGAGGGAGAGATTTGAGAGAGAGAGGGAGAGGGAGAGAGATATAGGGTAGAGGGTTAATGTTATAGGGTAGAGGGTTTAAGGGTTAAGGGTTAAGGTTAGAGGGGAGAGAGGTACGAGTTAGTGAGAGAGAGCGACCTAAGAGAGGGAGAGGGGTAGGAGGGAGAGCATTAAGAGAGAGAGAGAGAGAGAGAGAGAGAGAGGTAGTGGGAGAGAGATAGAGGGAGAGTTAAGGGTATAGGGTAGAGGATTTAGGGTTTAAGGGTTAAGGGTTAAGTGTTTAGGGTTAAGGGTAGAGGGTTAAGGGTTTAATGTTTTAAATTTTAAGGGCTAAGGGTAGATGGGCGAGAGATAGAGGGAGTGAATGAGTGAGTGAGAGAGAGAGATGTAAGAGAGGGAGAGGTGATAGGAGGGAGATAATTGAGAGAGAGAGGGAGGGAGTGGGAGAGAGATAGAGGAGTGTAGGGTTAAGGGTAGAGGGTTTAATGGTTTAGTTTGTAAGGGTTAAGGGTTTAGGGTTTAGTGTTAAGGGTAGTGGGCATAGAGATAGATGGAGTGAATGAGAGAGAGAGATACCTAAGAGAGGGAGAGTGGGTAGGAGGGAGATATTTCAAAGAGAGAGAGAGGGAGTGGGAGAGATAGAGGGTAGAGAGGAGAGAGATAGGGTTCACTGAGAGAGAGGGACCTAAGAGAGGGAGAGGGGGTAGGAGGGAGAGACTTGAGAGAGGGAGAGAGGTGGGAGATATAGAGTCTCCCTCATACCCCCCTCTCTCTAAGGAATCTTCCTCCTACCCCCTCTCTCTCTCTCACTCACTCCCTCTATTTCTCTCCCCTCTACCCTTAACCCTAAACCCTAAATTATTATCCCTTTAACCATAAAAATGTAAACCCTCTACCATCTACCCTTAACCCTCTACTCTTTATATCTCTCCCAATCCCTCCCTCCCTCTCTCTCAAGTCTCTCCCTCCTACCTCCTCTCCCTCTCTTAGGTCTTTCTTTGACTCACTCACTCCTTTTATCTCTCTCCCCTTTTCCCATAACCCTCCACCCTCTACTTGTTATCTCCCTTCCACTCCCTCCCTCTATCTCTCTCCCCTATACCCTTAGCTTTAAAACCTAAACCCTTAACCCTTAAACCCTAAACCCTTAAAAAATTTATCCTCTACCTTCTATTTCTCTCCAAATCCATCCCCGCCCTCTCTCTCTCTCAACTCTCTCCCTCCTACACACTTTGGGTATGTGTAGAATCATAATGGAAAAAAAAATCCCTTAAGTGGCAATGAAAATTTTGAAAGATCAGAGTTAGGCAACTTGACATAAAATATTGAATAAATTATCTATATTATTTCAAAAATATGTAAGAATAGAATCTGTAGAAAATTGAATGTAGTTTCTAAACTACTAGGTTTATTTTAAAAAAATCAATTTCATGAAAATTTGAAATTTCAATGCAGTAGTACTTAAATTTCAGGGAAAAAATAAAAAGTAGGTGTTTGTTTGACCACCCTAACCACAATAAAATGATAATATTTTTTTATAAGATTTTAGATGTAAGTAGATGACTCATGTCTCAATGTGATGCATATTTTTTTGTAATTTTTTCCAAGTAAATAATTAATTATGATTTGTTTATTACAACTTTCAAAAACTATAATAACTCATATGTTTGACCACCTTAACTTGGTCAAAACTTCATGAAATTCAAATTTTTTTAAATCCTATAGTATGCGAAGCATAGAATGTGGTGCATGTTTCTTATTCAAAAAATGTGATATCGTTTAAAAGCTATAGATTTTTTTCAATCAGCCTATCAATCAGGACTTTAGTCATAACTCAAATAGAAAATGAATAATAATAATAATTTATTAAATTCAAAGGAAAGCATTATTTATATTGGTGGAAATATGAGAATCTCCTTTAAAAACCCTTTTTGTTTCATCAAATTTGGGTAAAAAAACGTCATCATCCAAATGTGAAAAGTCTAGAAAAGCAAGGTAAGTTGTTAAACACATTTTTTATTTTGACTTCTTAGGATTGGCATGTTCTAGCCAAATTTTGAAGCAATCCCCAAGGCTAATCCCTAGGTAGTAAGGTTCGTGTTAGACATATTAGATATCTGATTTATTTTATATATGAATTAAAAAATGTAATATAGTTTATAATATATGATTTAAAAAATGCAATAAATAGTTAATAGTTTATTTTAATATGTCTAGTTTATAATATACAATATAGTTTATAATTCAATATATAATATACAATTTATGATAATCTCGTACGGAATTATGTATAATATATTATATTGTTATGTACAATATTTAAATATTATTTCTATATTTTAGTTAATGTATAAATATTTATATATATATATATATAAAGTTAATATATAAAATATTATATAACTAATTAATATTACTAACATATAAAATATTTAAATATGATCTTGTTCCCTCTCTCTCCCTCTCTCTCTCTCCCTCCCTCTCTCTTTCCCTCTCTCCCTCTCCCTCTCCCTCTCTCCCTCCCCTCTCTCTCTCTCCCCTTCTTCCCCTCTTCACCTCTCACTTCCCCCTCATAATTATCTCTCCCTCTCTTGGACCCTTCTTCCCCTCTCCCTTCCCCCTCATCTCTCTCTCTCTCCCCTTCTTTCCCTCTTCCCATCTCCCTTCTCCCTCCTAATTCTCTCCCCCCCTCTCTCTCTCTCCATCCCCATATCTCTATCCCCTGTCTCCTCTTGCCCTCTCCATTATCACCCTAATATACTCTTACTCTCCCTCCCAATTATCTCTCTCCCTTCCTCTCTTTCCATCTCTCTATCCTCTCTTATCCTCCCTCCCTCCCCCTTCCTCCCCCTCTCCCTCCCTCCCACCTCTCCCTCCCTTCCCTCCCCATCCCTCTCCCTCTCCCCCCTTCTCCTCTCATATATGTCTCTATTCCTCCCTCTCTTTCTCCATTCTCCTTTCTTTCCTCTTCCCTCTCCCTTCCTCATAACTCTCCCCTCTTTCCCCTCTCCTAACTTCTCCTCTCTCTTTTCCCTCTCTCTCTCTACTCCTTCCCTTCTTTCCCCTCCACCTCTCTAATTCACACCTCTCTCCCTTTCCCTCTAATTCCTCCCCCTCTCTCTATCTCTCTCTCTCTCCCTCTCTCTCCTCTCCTCTCTCCCTTATCCTCTCTCTCTCTCTCCCCTTCTTCCCCTCTTACCCTCTCCCTTTCCCACTCTCTGTGCCTCTATGTCTCTCTCTCTCTCCCCCTCTCTCTATCTCCCTTTGTCTCCCTTTCCCACTCTCTATGCCTCTATGTCTCTCTCTCTCTCCCTCCCTCCCTCTTTGTCTCTATCTCTGTCTTTGTCTCCTTGTCCCCCCCGCTTTCTATCTCTTTGTCTCTCTCTCCCTTTACCTCTCTCTTTTCCCTCTCTCTCTCTACCTCTCCACTTCTTCCCCTCTTCCCCTCTCCTTCACTCCAATCTCTCTCCCCTTCTCCTCTCCCCCCTTCCCCCTCTCTCCTCTCCTTTCCATCTCCTCTCTCTTTTCCTCTCTCCCTTCCCCTCTCTCCCTCCCTCCCCCCCTTCTTCTCTCCCTTCTCCTCTCTCTTTCTCTCTCACTCTCCCCTTCTTCCCCTCTTCCCCTCTCCCTTCGCTCTCCCAATTCTTTCCCTCTCTATGAACCCTTTGTTTATGTTGCATGATTCTTCTTTTTGGTAAGCCTCTCTCTAGTCTAAAACATAGAAAAATAGGGTTCACCACCAAGATGAATGGATTAAGATGATGAACCAACTAATTTCCTCTATGAAACATTCAATTATGAAGGCCAAAATGACAAAATAACAATTAGAAACTAACCCTAATTGTTATAACAACTATGAGGGAATTTTTTAGAGCTCAAAATGATGTGTACCTTGCTGCAAGAAGCCTATTTTTAGGGCACCAAGGACTCATTCACATTTAGTGGTGAATGAGTCCCTATTAGGGTTTCTGAAACTGAGATCTGGGTTATTTTCCTTGATGTCTGCACTCTTAGATTCCTGATTGTTAGCTCCCAAAAACCTATAATAAATTTGATAGCTTCAATTCTTTATTCTTACACTATGAAGGTCAATCTTGCAACTTGACAACTTTGGCAATCTTGCTCTAAAATTTTTCTCCACTTGATCTTCAACTTGTAAATCTACAAAAACACACTCAAGGGAAGAAAAATTGTTGATTGTTAGTGAATAGGGGTTTGCCTAAGTCAAACCCCTTGTAGGTAATCAAACCAAATGATGAAATAAGGAAATTGAAGCATGACCATGAAATATGTAATTGATGATACCTTGGATGTTATCTTGGAATTTAAATCTACAAACTTACATGTAGTGGCCATGAAGAATTTAGATCTTGATCTTGAACAATTCTTGCAATTAGATCTTCAATACTACATCCATTATCTTAGCTCAACAACATGCATGAATGCACTATGCTTAGACATGATAAAATGATCTTGAATTACTGCAATAAAACCTTGATAATCTACCTTTAAATGCCTTTGAATTTCTCTTGTAAACTCTTGTGAACTCAAACTTTCTATAATGCATGAATGGTTGGAAGTCTAGGATGAGACTATGCGAATTAACCCCATATTTATCCTAAATCTAGATCTATTAACCCCAAATTTCAAACAATTCAAGCCGACACCAAATCTAGAAATGAACATTATTAAAATCCTGCCAGAATCAAATTTAAAAAGGAGGTCCTTATTAAGGGAGGACCCATTCACCACCTAGAGCGAATGGGTCTTGGCACAAGTTTCCAGGACCTTGCCTTCAAGGGGTGAAATAACATCAAAAACCCATGTCAAATGTGCAAAGAAAGGGGGATCCTATAGAGGGAGGATGAGCATTCACTACCTAGGGTGAATAAGTCCTAGCACCAATTTCTAGGACCTTGATTTTTCCCAATTAAATTTTTTACTTTTGAATTATGGGTGTTAGGATGGATCCTCAGAAGGTTCCATAAATAAGAATTAAATTTGAATCAAAGGGGGCTAATTAACTCTAATTAACCATAATTAATTAAGAGGACCTTAGATAAGTGTGGAAGTGTGTTACAACACTTTACAACACCATAAATAGGGTACAAATTAAGTAAATTTTATTAAAAAGGGGTCCAAGATCAATGTGAATGTGTTACAACACATTACAACACTAAACCTAGGCAACATTAGGTTAATTCAATGACAATTATTCCCTAATCAAGCAAGGAAAAAGGGATACTTTTTCTGTCACTACATAGTCTAATATAATTCCACCCTCCCCTTGAAAATTAAATTGAAATGAATATATATCCCAACTATAGGTCACTTAGAATAGAAAGCATGCAAACTTTCCCACGTGTCCTAAATTCCATGATCTTCTACAATTATGGGTGACAACCATGTCTTCATGTATGGGTTCTCCATCATGTATGGATCATGTCTTGATGTGACCCTAGAGTATGATCAACAATATTATTTCAACAAGCATCACTTTTAATCATTAATTGTATCCACAAAGGGAAAGAAAATGGTTGAAATCAATTTCCATGGTTGAATGAGCCATTAAATATAAATTAATGGCATCTAAGTAGGGCAAGAGAGTAGGTGGAAGATGAAAGAAGGTAGTTGGGGAAGTAAATGGCACACCACTATGTTTGGCACTTAAAAACCTTTTAAAATGTACTTTATGATGACATAGGATACCTAATTTCTCATCACACCTTCACATTCTTTATTTGGCATGCTGAGCACTTATCAACATTAAGGATGTGGTTTGCAACATAAAATAGATCATCGATGTATGCAATAGGGATACTCTTTGGTTCCTCAACTTTTTCTCCTCACATGTTGGCACTTTGGAAAAATATTAGGATTCTTAGACACTTGGCATCAATGCTTGGACAATTACTGGCAATCTTAGGTTGTTCAAAAAGAACATATGGAAAGACATGATTAGGCAATGACATGAATGAACCAATGCATGAGAGTGAGTAATATCTCCTTTATTTGAGGCTCACCTAGACCTACAAGAGAGTTACTAGAGGTATAATTATTAATATGCAATTAAATTAGAATTATAGAACAAACCATTTTTTTTGAAAAAACTATACCTAGTATGTGGTAGGACCCAAAAATTATAACTAAGCCTATTACACATTAGATTCTTTTAATATCTCTTCTTAAGTTGATAAAAAAATATTATACATGTACCCCAAATATGAAAACTATATGTATATTCCTATGGATTGATTTTTTTTTAATCCAAACATACACATGTAGAATGATGACGTAATCAAAATCTCCTTGAAGAATTTACTAATTATAGCTTGTATAAAATGTGACATTAGCTGTATCAATGGAACAAATGAGAATAATGTCCATCCTAATAACAAACTTAGACTAAGAAGGGAAAAAGATATTAGGATGATAATATGCTTGATCTTTTACCATTCATGACTAATTCCCACTCTAATGAGTAACAAAGTCACAACCTTTAAGGTTGACAAGAGCATACCTACAACTCACACTTGGAACTATACTTGCATACACAATCAACGATATAAAGATTTATAAAACCGAAAATTCTTAATAATAAATTTTAAATCTACAATAACCTACATGAAATTAAAATAAAACCATTACAAAGGCTTGTAATGCTTTTAAATATGGTCACATATTCACCTAACCCTCATTACATTCATACTAGAAAATATGGAAAGATCAATCTCCTGACTAGGTTCAAATATTTTCTTAAATAATTATAATTTTCCATGTTGATATCTAGTTACCTAAAAAGATCCAATTGAAACCCTCCTAATTATTTAGAACATATATTTTTTTCACTTTTATACTAGACTTGTAAATATTAAAATGCTAGAATGACTTGGAACACTTTGAGTGGTTCAGTACAGGATCATGGGGATCTAAACAAGGCCCTTAAGTGGCAATAAAAATTCAAAAAAATAGAGTTAGGAAACTTGACATAAAGATTTGAATAGGTTATTAACATAATTTGTAGAAAATTGAATGTAGTTCTAAGATTCTAGTCCACTTTTGGAAAAAAGTAAATCTATAAATTGGGTATGTGTAGGATCATGATGGGCCAAAAAGTGGCGATATGTAAGCCATATGATGGCCCATGTGGCTGACAACTTTTTTTTACCCAAAATTGATGAAACGAAAAGGGTTTATAGAGGAGATTCTTAGTTTTCCACCAATATAAATTATGCTTTACTTTGAATTTAATAAATAATAATTATTCATTTTCTATTAGAATTACGAATAAAGTCCTTATTGATAGGCTAATTGAAAAACATCTATAACTTTCAAATGGTACCACATTTTTTGAATCTAAAACATGCGTCACATTCTATGCTTCACATACTATAGGATTAAAAAATAAAAAAATGAATTTCATGAATTTTTGACCAAGTTAAGGTGGTTAGATAGACGGGCTTTTATATTTTTTAAAAGTTGTAATAACAAATTCATAATTAATTATTTACTTGGAAAAAAATTATAAAAAAATATGCATCACATCGGGACAAGAGTCTTCTACTTATATCTAAAAGATTATAATTTTTTTTTATCATTTTATTGTGGTTAGGGTGGTCAGACAGACATCTACTTCTTATTTCTACCCTGAAATTTAAATACTACTCCATTGAAATTTTAAATTTTCACCAAATAGATTTAAAAAATAAAAATAAAGGTCTAGTAGTTTAAAAACTACATTCAATTTGCTACAGATTCTATTTTTACATTTTTTTGAAATAATATAGATAACTTATTCAAATTTTTACATCAAGTTGTCTAACTTTGCTTTTCTATCCTTTTATTGCCACTTAAGGGCCTGTTTTTTCCATGATGATCCTACACATACCCATTTAGTGAAAATTTGAAATTTCAAAGTAGTAGAACTAAATTTTTAAGAAAAGAATAAAAAATAGGTGTATGTCTGACCAACCTAAGTACAAGCAAAAAAATATAATTTTTTTCAAGCTTTTAATATAAGTAGAGGGCACATGGATGTGCCACATTTCTTTTATACTTTTTTTGCAAGTAAATAATTAGTTATGAATTTTTTATTAGAAATTTTTAAAAATATTAAAACTTGTTTCTTTGATCACCATAACTTGGTAAAAAATTTATGAAAATTAGTTTTTATTTTTTTATCCTATAGTATGGGAAGCATAGAATGTGCTGCATCTTTTGAATTCAAACAATGTGAAATCATTTGAGAATTATAATTTTTTTCAATTAGCCTATCAATCAAGAGTTTAGTCAGAATTCATGTAGAAAATTAATAATAAATATCTACTTAATTATAAATAATTCATATCTTATATTGGTGGAAAGCTGACAATTTTATTAATAAACCCTTTTCATTTCATCAAAATCAGAAAAAAAAGAATGTCGTCAACCACTTTTGGGTCATATTGCCACTTTTTGGACCCCCATGATCTTGGACTCATCCTAGTCAATAATAAAATATAATTTGGTCAACCCTTGTTACATATGAATTTATTGTATTTACAACATTTAGTTACAATGGATTATAATTTTCTCATTATTTTTTGTGAAGGCTACATGCTTGCCAAAGCATTGAATCTATTGATGGACATCCTAGGGATGAAAAAAAAAAAATTCATGTTCATAAAGGTAGCCCTATACTTGTTTATAGGCCTACAATAGCTAGGGTTCAATTATTGTGTATATGTTATCCATAATTACTTTCATCACATGTACATAAATCTAAAATTAGATTTGTGCTTGTGAGGTGAACAATATAATTTTGGTGAGAATTAGGTGGTTTTATAGCTCCATCATGGTAGATTTTTTGAATTAATGACATCTTAGTAAGTGTAAGGGAGTATGTGGAATTATACATTTGAATGATGCGAGTCTAGGATTTTTAATGCATAAATGATATAATAAGTAGAAGATGAGATTGAGGAATTAGGGATTAAGATCTATTGGGACTCTTTGTAGTGTCATTTTTGCTTGAGTCCCTTCCATTTTGTGTGTCTTACCCATTGTTTATAACTAATTTAAGACATCTTAAATGGACCCCTTATGTGTAAAAGGATGCAAAAATCCATAGAAAATTGTCTAAGTATAGGATGTTTCTAGAGATTTCCTTGATGTTTTATGAGTTTTTTAGCCTTTCAAACTGTTGAGGTTTTCCATACTTGCATACCTTCCCTATTGATCTTGTTGAACCACTTAAAGTCCTTGTTAAATTTCACCTAGGCATATTTTTCTTGTAGTTTCAGAGTTTCCCATCCCTTGATACAATTTCTTTGGCATTCCTGAGCCCCAAATGTAAAAATTCTATTGAAAGCCTAAGTCCTTTGTATCCACTAGATTTTTAGACTTACTCATCCATCCCATCCATTGATACTCCCTTTCATCCCCACTTCCTAAGATTTGATACATTGCACTCTAAAAATGTTATTAATTTTTGTATGGTCATGTTGGATGTTGTGGTTGTGTTGCTGATATGTGGTTGTCATTGATGCCAACATTATTAATATTGATGATTCTGAAGGCTGTATATATCGAGGATATTGAGAAAATTAGAATAAATATGTTGCAGGCAGTTTGTGAAGTTGTGAATATCTGAATGGTGGAAATTTGTGTACGTTGATAATCTAAAGTCGCACATCAAAGGGTTTGTTGTTGAGCCTATCTAGTATGTTGTCTGGAAGTTTCAGTGGTATGCATCAAGATTGGAGAAAGTTATGAGTTTCTGAGTTCTTACAGCTATTTTGTTATTGTAGCAGGTGTTTCTAGAAGAAGAGAATCCAATTCTAGTAAATCATGTTATTGTGTATGTTGTGATTTTTAGTGATGTTTCTAGATTGTGCTCTATCATTGTGGTACGGTCGCGTTGATATGTGTGCTCGTGATCGAAGATTTTCCTTTGTGCGTTCGAGGTTTTCATGTTCTTGGCCGACATGATGGTGGTAGTGTGTTGCGGATTATTATGGATTAAGTTTTTATTGTTTGGTGTGTTCGAGGATGTTGATTTAGGTCTTCATTATGATATGACCGACTTAGGTTGGTGCGCATTGAGATTTGTTCATGAATTGGGCCGACAGTTGTAATTTATTCTTTTATTTGTGGCCGATAGAGTTGTTGATAAAAATTCATGTAGCAGATATATACAAGAGTGATTGTTTCTTCATTTTGGAGTGTGTGTGTGGTGTGCATGCTTGGTGAATGTATGCAAAATGTGTGAATAAAGATCAAATCATTTAATTTTAGAGCAGAGTGTGAAGAAGATTGAGTGAAGTGTGAAGAAGTATTTTTGTACCTAATCGGAACTGTTATTAGGATTTTGTAGAAGCTAATTTCTCAGTTCAACCTCATTAGATGGATTTAATCTGATTTTTCTATGTAAGGTAGTGAGCCTTCCCTTTGAGCAATGAGCTCTAGGCAGTGTGCTTGAATGCATGTGCATTCCCTATTCATTTTTCATTATACTTCTAATAGGGTATAATCTTGTGGACTAACATCCACCATGGTTTTTCCCCTAATAGGGTTTCCACATATAAAATATTGGTGTTCATGTGTTTTTAATGTGTTGTTGATTTATGCTTTCACTGTTAATTATCAGATTTGAGATTAAAGGTTGATTAAGGTTGAATAAGTTTAAATTATACAACAACTGATTCATCCCCCCCTCTCAGTTCTTTATTCTTGTTTTTCCAATAGTTCAAACTCATGGCCTTGTCCTTAATGAGGTACCCATTTTCACCAACCCTCAAAAGTTCAAAACTCTTATGTTTCTCTATATAAACTATCATAGTCAAACTTTTGGCTATTTCCTTAACTCAATACCAAGTTAAGCCCCATCCCGACTCCTAGATCTTAACATTATGACACCTTGTTCTCACAAGATTTCCCCTTTTGGCCTTCCCTCATATGACTTCTCCTCTACTATGAATCCATTGTCACCCAAGTGATTTCTTGATTCCTTAATGCTCTAATCCTTGGCATGTGCTATATGTTACCTTTGACCCTTAAAAGTTTGAAACTGTAATGATTAGTGCCTATCAAAGGTGTGAGAATATCAATGCCTAACTTATCCTAATGCCTAATCCACACAAAGTGGACACTAAAATAAGTGGTGATTAGTAAGAGTTTAAAAATTACGTGAGGTAATGTAATGGGAACTATAGACATGCAAATAATTCTGACATTGTGCAACTAATTCTGATTTAATCATCAATTCTTCTATTAATCAAATAACGAAATTTATTAGATTAATTCACTAATGTTCATCATGTTAATTAAATAAAACAATTTATTTAATCAAAACTCTAAAGTCCTCTCATCTGATTTAATAAATCAAAT
>CM021101.1:211516672-211545739 GCA_007115665.2 Sequoiadendron giganteum
GATATCCGATTCATAGCACCAAAATCTTTCCATGTCAGTACAAATTGGATATCTGATTTGGATCAGATATTTGATTTGGATTAGATATCCGATCTGTAATACTTTGGCTTGGGCATTGCTATGGAGCAATGTACTAACACCCAACCCAGAAAAAGTGAACTCAGGATTTTCACATTTTTTGGTGAATGCAAAACACTATTTTTTTCATATCACCACTTTTTGTCCTATCATGATCCCGCACATGCCCCTCTCCCTCTCTCAGGTCTCTCTCTCTCACTCACTCCCTCTACCCTTAACCCTTAACCCTTAAACCCTCTACCCTCTACCCTCTATCTATCTCCAACTCCCTCCCTCCCTCTCTCTCTCAAGGTTCTCCCTCCTACTGACCTTCCCTCTCTCTCTCTCTCTCTCTTGTTTACTCTCTCTATCTCTTTGACCTCTACCCTGAACCCTAAACCTTAAACCCTTAACCATTGAACACTCTACCCTCTACCCTTAACCCTCTACTCTCTATCTCTCTCCCACTCCCTCCATCTCTCTCTCTCTCTCTCTTAATTATCTCCCTCCTACCCACTTTCCCTCTCTCAGGTCTCTCTCTCACTCACTCCTATCTCTCTCCCCTCTACCCTCTATCTATCTCCCACTCCCTCTCTCTCTCTCATATCTCTCTCTCCTACCCCCTCTACCCTTAACCCTAAACCCTAATCCTTTAACCCTTAAACACTAAACCGTTAAACCCTCTACCACCTACCCTTAACCCTCCCCCCTTTATCTCTCTCCCTCTTACAACCTCTCCCTCTTTTAGGTCTCTCTCTCTCTCTCACTCACTCCCTCTATCTCTCTCCCCTCTACCCTTAATGCTTAACCCTCTACCCTTAAATTTTAAACCCTTAACCCTCTACCCTATACCCTTATCCCTCCCTCTATCTCTCTCCAACTCCCTCCCTCTCTCTCTCTCTCAACCCTCTCCCTCCTACCCCCTTTCCCTCTCATAGGTATCTCTCTCTCAGTCACTCCCTCTATTTATCTCTCCTCTACCTTTAACCATAAGCCCTAAATCCTTATCCCTCCCTCCCTCTATCTCTCTCCCACTCCATCTCTCTCTTTCAAGTCTCTCCCTCCTAACCCATCCCCCTCTCTCAAGTCTCTCTCCCCTCTACCCTTAATGCCAAACCCTCTACCCTTAACTATTAAAGCCTCTACCCTATACCCTTACCCCTCCCTCCCTCTATCTCTCTCCCACTCCCTCCCTTCCCCTCTCTCACTCCCTCCCTCCCCCTCTCTTTCTCAACCATATCCCTCCTGTTGGCACCTTCAAATTTTCAAATTTCAAGTGCACATGTAAAATTTGCCTTTGCACACTCAGATGTGCACCTAGAAAATCTACCCAAGTAACCTACTTTGGAGGGTCTGAATTCGGAGTCGGTTGATTTTCATGCGAAAAGGATTGTTTCTCTCCATTCTCCCCACATTAATGTACTCCCTGGTTTGATTTCAAAGCCTCATGATCATATTTTCTATTTTTACTAGGCAAAAAGAAAATGTAGTTTGATCTGTTTCCATACCTGCATTTTCAAAAACTTTTCAAGGTGGTCAAGTTTGACCCTCAATATCTTTTGACGAATGATGATTCAAGGGAATCCATCTTGCAAACACACTCAATGTACCTAGAAAACCTAGTGAGTTCAGTGGCAGTTCCTCAAGAGATGATTTGATATTTTTTTCAAAATGGCAACTTGGTGAGCTTTAATTGGTTTTAAATAGGAATAGTTGCAAAAAGTCCGAGTTAGCTACTTTGTCGGTTAATATCTTGTGCCTCCAGATTTTTTTTCCAAATTTGTTTGTTGCATTAAATTATTGGGTCCAGTGTCTACATGTCTGCTTAGTTTTAGGGTCTCATAATAAGTTTTGATGGGTCATTTAATCATTTTTTGACTGCAACTGGCCCAAAAATGGTGTTCTAGAAAGTGTCACATTTTTAAAATTTAAGGACAACCCATTTATTTTTTTGGCTTGAAACATCTCCAACTCCATTCTCATCAAAATAGAAGATCATATGATTCATTATTTTAATGCATTTTAGTCACAGCAAAGTCATCCAACATGCTACTTTATAGGCCACTTTACAAAGGAGGTACCTGAAATATCTCGGAGATGTAGGTTTTGAGGAAATTTGTTTTCTCTAAATAAATTTTAGAGTCCATACACAAATTTTCATGGCTTCAGGTGCTCTGGTTTTCCCACAATAAATTTTCCCTATTAGGGCCACAACCGAAATTGAAAAATCAACATTTTTCTAATGTTTAAGTTGCGAATGTTTAAAATATTTTAAATATTGTTGCAATGAAAGTGCAAGGGAATAGAGGAAATTTTAGGGCAACATAGAATCTTTGAAAAAAATTATGAAAAACTTTATAAAGTTTAAAATATTTATCAAAGGAGGCTTTTGCCTGTTTGCCCATGAGAATTAATGCTCATGGCAGTACAAACTGGCGAGGATGTGAGAGAGGCTGGGAGAGTCTGTAGCAAGCATGGGGATGGATTAAATTATTGTTTAAATGGCTTAATTCAAACATTGGATGATAGTTATATGTTATTTTTATTGTTTTCCCGTGAGCCCATGAAGGGTTTTGCTCACAATGACAGAGGCATGGGGGCATGGGGATTGGCTCCTCAAAAGAAAATATTTTAAGTTTTCAAAGTATTACATTTTGTAGTTTGAAAGCTCCCCGCTAGCCTGGATGATTCTTTGAAGCCATATGAAAATAGAACAAGATAGCATGGAAACGTTTATGAAATGTATTAAAATTTTAATATTTGGTGCAGCCTTTGTATAATGTTTTAGTGTGGTATGCCTGCTAGTTCATGAAGGCAGATGCTAATGACAACATTTTGAACTGTGGAAATGGTTATTGGGAGGAAAGAAAATTGTGGGCCCAATAAATATTTTAAAGTTTTTTAACTTTTAATTTTTTTCCCGAGCATATAGTTTTAAAGGCTCTCCATTTTAAAATGTAAAATTCTAAAGGTAAAAGAATAGGTGGAGTATTTTCATGATGGGAAAAACAAAGGTAAATTTTTTGTTTTGTTGGGTATTAAATTTTTAGTGATGTGCAAAAGTAAAAGAAGGCACAGGATATATTTCTATAAGTGAATAATATATTCACTATTTGAGTTGCTTTTTTTTGAAGAGCTTTTCACATAAAAGAACTAGTTTTCATGTTGCAGGGTTAAAAATGAATAAAGAGGTGAAATCTTTTCAAAAGGAAAGGATATTTTTCAACTGTAGGTGGAATAAAGGGAATGATGATTATTCAAGTTGGAGAATATTTTTTTGTTCAAGAGAAGTAGTTGAAAGAAGTGTGAATTAGAGTATAGATTAGGGCTTTCTCTTCAGGCGATGGGCAGTTATCCAGTAATGATCTTGAGTTTTCCAAGTGTCTTCTTCTTATGTGCATCTAGGGTTTCTTTGTCCTGATGTACAAAATTTTGATTCATTGTAAGGAGTTAGTTATTTTTGTAATTAGTCATAGAAAATTTCATGGTTTTGTTTTAGGTTGGAGTCTATCAATACATTTGTATGTCTGATAGCAATACTGGAAAATTAATACAAAATAGTGGAGATTCAAAATCATTTTCTCTCCTATGTGATTTTTTTAATAGGTTATGAATAAATATAATCAATGATTGTTTTTCTCATCACCAGTGATTTCCAGTGGGTGTGTGGTTTTTTTCTTGCTCATTAATTCAAGGAATTAATATAAATGCTTGAATGAAGTTGTAGATTCATGTGAATTAAGTGTTAGGATTCTGATAAGAAGTTGCGGTTGAGAATAAAATTTTGATGTACTATAATGCAGTACATGTCAAATATTAGATGTTGTTTTGTGTTGAAATGTTATTAAGTTGTATAGGTGTTGAGGTTGACTCCATTCTAGGGATGAGGCACTGATCTAGGTGTTCTATTCATGTTACATTTAGGTGATTAATCCAACAACAAATCACAAATTTAAATCAATTTACCTATCACTTTTAGTTTGTTTGTGCATTGAGCTCACTTTATTATATCTCTCATGTCTGAGGTAGACACTTCCATGAAGGTCAACCAAACCTTTAGGGTGTTTTGTCTCTTAAACAATTAGAGGAGTTTTGATGATCCCACAAAGCTGGTTTACAATTTTTGAGAGGAACCAATTTTTGTTGAAATCACCTATTTTTAGAAAATATAATGATTTAAGCCTTTATAAGTTCCATTTTAAGGATTCCAATTGAAGAGGGTTTGATCGAACCACCTTAGATCAAACCCCCTTGGATATAACCTCGCTAGTTTTAAATCATACCTATAAATGAGTCTCCTTTACACCTATCAAAATGCTGATAAAAAATCACTTTTGATTTACCATTTGGGGGATCAAATGAATTCATTTAAAATTTATTTCAAATTATTATGGTAGTCCTTGAAATGAACTATCCCATGAATATAATTTTAATATGTTTTGGTTTTATTATGTATGTGTTTTATTAGTTTTATTAAACATAGGTTTTTCACCGAAAATCAAGCTCTATGTTTTGCACATGTGGAAAAATAGAAAATTATCAAAATAATTTTTTTAAGAATATGTGCATGCTGGGTATTGATTTCCTTGATCCATTAAAAAAAATAATAATAATTTCGATAAATACATAAAAATTTATGTTGTATACAGTCACCTATGTTTGAATTGCAAATGGTTTAACTTCGAAACTCTATTAAAGAAAAAATATTCAATAAAAAAATATGAGACCAAATGAAAGTGCTAGATATCATAGTTACAAATCTAAATTCGAAAAAAATAGAATTTAATCCTTCATACAAAAAAATTTATGTTGTATACGGTGAGCGTCACTTATTAAAAATGTTGTTTTCTAAAAAAAACCAGTTTTCATGGGAGATGGAAAAAGAAGTACAATATTATTCCAAAAATTTTGAAAAAAATATTTTTAGAATCTACAGAAAAATGTGACGAGACTCTAGTTTGCATCATCTTCAAATTCCTCGCGGTTTAGCCGCTATAGGTGCCCAAATGTGAAGATTTAGTTAAAAATAATAATTTTAGTGTCCAGTTTGGCCAAAAATTGTAAACCACTATTGTGGGATCGCCCATAATCATCTTTTTACGGTGTATTTGGTACTTTAACACACAAGTTTCTATAAATATACTGTTGGGACTACCCTCCTTGGTTTAACAAAGCTAGAAGTATAGAAGATTTTAGTCTCTTTGATTGAATCTTGTTCGTTGGCCATATCAAATCTTTGAGTCTGAATATGAGAGAGTGGCTACTCTTTAGAACTCATTGCATCTGTTGATTTGGGAACCAACACCTCCTACCCCTCTCCCTCTCTTAGGTCTCTCTCTCTCAATCACTCCCTCTATCTCTCTCCCTTCCACCCTTAAGCCTAAACCCTAAACCATTAACCTTTATACCCTAAACACTCTACCCTTTACCCTCTACCCCTAACCTTCCTTCCCTCTAGCTATCTCCCACCCTCCCTCTCTCTCTCAAGTCTCTCCCTCCTACCCCCCATCCCTCTCTCAAGTATCTCTCTCCTCTACCCTAAATCCTCTACCCTCTACCCTTAACCTTCCCTTCCTCTATCTATCTCCTCTACCCTAAACCCTATACCCTCTACTCTTAACCCTCCCTCCCTCTATCTCTCTCCCACTCCCTCCCTTCTTCTCTCAACCCTCTCCCTCCTACCTCCTCTCCCTCCCTCAAGTTTCTCTCTCTAATTTATTCAACCCTCTATCTCTCTCCCCTCTACCCTTAACTTTAATCCCTAAACCCTTAAACCCTTTATCCTCTACTCTTAACCCTCCCACTCCTCTATATCTCTCCCACTCCCTCCCCCCCCCTCTCTCTCTCTCCTACCCCCTATCCCTCTCCCAAGTATCTCTCTCACTCACTCCCTCCCTTTATCTCTCTCCCCTCTACCCTTAACCCTCTACCCTATACATTGGCTCCTCAACCATCATCTATATTTGCCCCTCCCTCCTCTTCTCTAATTCTTTGTATCTCACTTCACCCTCCATATCACTCTCCATCCATCCCTCCCTCTCTAACCTAATCCCTCAACCGTATACCCTCAATCCTTAAAACCTTAAACACTCAATGCTAAACCATAAACCTTTAACCCTTAACCCTTAAACCCTCTACCCTCTACCTTCAACCCAATATCCTCTACCCTCAACCCTTAAACCCTCAACCTTCTACCCTCTACCCTCAACCCTCAACCTTTAAACCCTAATTCATAAACCCTTATACCCTCTACCCTATACATTTGACCCTCAACCCTATACCCTCTACTCTTAACCTTAAAAATTCAACACTCAACTCTTAAACCCCCTACCCTTTACTCTCTAGCCTATACATTAAACCCTCAACCCTTAATCCCTTAACCCTAGGTATGTAGGGAAATATAGGCGAGATACTAAGTGATCAAGGGAGAGGGAAGATAAATGTAGGTAGAGAGGGGAGAAATAGAGAGAAGTAGATAGGGGAGGGAGGGACATGTGGGGAGGAGATAGAGGTGAGTTTTTGTGTGTGTGTGTGAGAGAGAGAGAGAGAGTAGAGAGGGAAAGAGGTAGGGAGGAGACATAGTTGAGATATAGAGTGATGGAGGGAGAGGTGGGTAAAGAGAGGGAGAGGGGAGATAAAGATAAATAGAGAGGGAAGGAGATGTAGAGAGAGATGATAGATAGAGAGAAGTAGAGAGTGGAGGGATGGAGGGAGAGGAAAGGAGGAGATAGAGGTGAGTGTGTGTGAGAGGGAGAGAGAGAGGAAATAAAATGAGGGGAGAGATGAAAGGGGAGAGGAAGGCGGAGAGAGAGAAATAGAGTAGAGAGGGAAGGGGGGAGAGATGGAGAGTATAGAGGGAAGGAGAGAGTAAGAGATAAAGAGGGGGGAGGGAGAGAGATAGAGGTAGAGAAAATGGTAGGTAGTGGAGAGAGGGAGGGACAGGAGGGAGAGAGGGAAGGAGGGAGAGTGAGATGGAGAGAGAGAGTGGTGAGATAAAGAGTTGAGGGGTAAGGAGATAATGATAAAGAGAGATAGAGAGAGAGGGATGCTAGAGGGAGGGAGAGGTAGAAACATATAGGTGAGATAGAGAGAGGGGAGGAGGGAAAGTGGGATAGAGAGAGAATGGTGATTTATAGAGGAGGGAGTGAGAGGGAAGGAGGGAAATTGGGGGAGAGAGAGAGAATGGTGATTTAGAGAGGAAGGGGTGAGAGGTAGGGATATAAATAATGGTGAGATAGAAAGGAGAGAGTGAGAAACAAAAAGAGGGACGAAGAGACAACAAGAGAGATAGGTACATGAAGGGAGAGGATGAATATATAGTAGTGAGGGAAAGAGGTAGGGAAGGAGACATGGGTGAGATAGAGAGTGATGGGGAGAGAGTGATGGAGGGAGAGGTAGGTATAGAGAGGGAAAGAGGGAAGAGAGATAAATAGTATAGAGGGGAGGGAGGGAGAGAGAGGCAGGGAGGGAGATAGAGGTGTGTGAGAGAGTGAGTGAGAGAGAATGGTGAGATAGATAAAATGAAAAATTAAGAGAGAAAGAGGGGGAAGGGGGGGAGGGAGAGACAATATTGAGAGAGATTGGGAGGAGAGACAAAAATAATGGGAGGGAGGGTGAGGTTTAGAGAGGGAGGGATAGGAGAGATAGAGAGAAGTAGAGAGGGAAGGAGGGAGAGAGGGAGTGTTAGGGAGGGAGATAGAGGTTTGTGTGTGTAATAGAGAGATATAAAGAGAGTGATGAGATAGAGAAGATAGAGTGAGAGGGAGGGAGAGAGAATTATGAGATATAGAGGAGAGAATTAGAGAGAAAGAGGGGGAATACCGAGATAGAGAGGGATAAACAGTGAGAGAGAGATGTAGGTAGAGGGAGGGAGAGGAGAGATATAGAGTAGAGAGGGAAAGAGGTAGGGTGGGAGACATATGTGAGATACAAAGTGATGGAAGGATATTTAGGTAAAGAGAGAGAGAGGGGAAATAAAGATAAGTAGAGAGGGAAGGAGATGTAGAGGGAGAGGAGATAGAGAGTAGAGAGGGAAGGGATGGAGGTAGATGTAGAGAGGAGATAAAGGGGTGTGAGAGAGAGAGGGGAGAGAGGGAAGAAGGGATAAGAGAGAGGGAGTGGAGAGATAGAGAGTAGAGAGGAGAGAGTGAGAGAGAAAGATGATACAACTTGCTAACTACTAAAACTCGACCTCATAATTTTTGAAATTTGACATGTTGATTATTGAAATTTGACTAAGTCTAAAAATTTTAAGATCTTCCAAAAACTTGAATTTGTATTATAACTCCTAGAGATCTAAAACCACTCTCAAACATCCTGCCTATATACATGAAATATAACTTAAAGTATAAGAAAATAAATGTCCATATGTAAATGTCAACTTATACTTAAATGTTTATTTCATGTATATAGTCTCCCTGGCAAAGAAAGAGAAAATGAAGGGGTTTTGAAAAATACATTCTAAAAGTTATGAATGACATTTTGTGAGCACCAAATTTGGCGCTAGCCAAATGAAAAAAACCATTTGGTAAGTGCCAAATAGGCTTAGTATTACCAAGCCTATTTGGCGCTCTTCAAATTTGGCGAGTGCAATATGGCTTGTTATGGGTATTTTTTACAATTTGGTACAAAAATTGTCATAGATCCATGCACTTACCAATAAAATATTTTAGTAATATACTTTATGTTCACACAAATAATTATAATATGTTTTGTTATTGTGTTCTCTTATAGGACATGATTATGACATACTTGTATCTTCATATTCTTTATTTTTGTTATCTAAATGTATTGTTTGAAACTTTCTTGTATCTAATATATGTATTATACAAAGTACATTTCAATTGTATAATAGTGGATTATGATAATAAATAAGTGTTATAATTTCAAATGAGTTTAAGTAGTGATAGTATACCATATTCTAGCATAAAAATATAAACTTATAATTTATTTTAACTTTAAGAATAGTATATTTTTAAAAACTAATAAGAATATTTTAAAGGGATTAAATTATTAGTAGACACAAAATTTATAGTCATATCCATCAAATTATATTAGACATACTTTTAAAAAATATATATAAATATATATTGCATATCAAAAAATATATAAATATTAATACCTATGAACCACTTGATAATTTAAATACTTTATTCTTAATATATAATTGTGTCTACTAATCTTTAAAAGTAATTCTTTCTTATCATAATTTTAAGAGAATTAGTTTGTTACCAAAACCATTAATGATGGTGGAAACCCATACAAATATATTTTACTATGTAAATTATTAATCATTATGAAAATGATTTTAAACATATATAGATCTAACCTATTAACAATGATGTAAATCCCGACAAATATATTTTACTATTAAAACTATTAATCATTAGTAAATTAAATTTTAAAAATAACTTTTATAAATATCTTAAATATATACATCTACGAAATGTTAAAAGATCAATAATATCAAATTTCCACAATCCATGTCGTTTAATTACAACAATTTATGGATTAGATTGCATGATCAATCTACAATTCTTATGATGTATCACAAAGTGTGATTCAAAATGTTGATGCAAAAAAATCTCACGCAATCTAATCCAAAATTTATTGTAATTAATGTTAAAAGATTTCAATGTGAAGCTATTTTATATACTTGAAAGTTATTTTACTATTAAATATTAATATTTTAAGATGTAAATGACCCAAAATAAGATTTTGTTGTCATTCAATTACACTTCCCTTCTTACTGCCACTGTAAAATACTTCTTACATCAATAAATAAAATAAATTACATTATCTATCATTATAAAAAAGTAACAATAATATTTTGATTAGTTAAGAATATTTCTAGATTTTACTGTAGAATACAAGCTCCCGATCTTTCCCTTTCGAAGTACAATTATAATTCATCGTACGCCAAAAATGATGAAACTGTGAAAGATTCAAAACCCTCTTAGCATTCCATTTCCAAGATTGCTACGTTTCTTTTAATTTCCAAGATATGAAGAGCCGTGTTCCCACAGGAAAGAGGTGATAAGACCCCTGAATTTGGATGGAACTCGGGAAAAGTCTGGATTCCCTATCATGACTTGATGGCCTTTCACGACAGAGATTGGTGACGCTGACTTTTTACCAGACCAGCTTCAGATCGAACCGTAAGGTACTTTCATGGACAATCGACTGTGCATGTGGCTGCCAACGGTCCCTTGCATGTTATTTCAATGCACGTGAAATAAAATTGTTAAGTCATGGACTCTACAATGGTCGGTGCCCATAGACGTACCTATCTTTAGAAAATTCTACCATCCAGTGGCCACCATTACCCTGCAAATTGTAAGCTTTGACAGGTCGATGCCATAACGTGGGCCCTCTAACATCCACCGACTCTGATAACAGGACTGCTTATGAATATGTGTAAATGGATGGGGAGAGTTACTGAGAGGAAGGATTTGAGTTTTATGTGAGGGGAAGGGTATGAGTAATTGTATTCTAATTTTTTAAATGGTATGTTGGATTGTGACAATTTTTTTTGGATTTTATAGTATGATTTAAAAGCTTATAGCTATTGTTTGGACTTTTGAGTAGTTAGGACAAACAAGGGAGGATTTGTTATGTACATAAAGGTTAAAATGTGGTCATTTCAAAGTGACATCCAAAACATACTCTCTATTGCCATAAACACTATGTTATAAGTGTTTGTGAGTGTTAAATAAATAGTTCAAATTGATAATTCTCTATTTTTACATATATATTAGTCACGATATCGATAATTCTTAATAATATTGTTTACTATCAAATACTAATTATTCGACATGTAAATGAATGTCCAATTTAAATTAAAAAAATTATGTATATAATTACAATATAAAACTCTTACTAAAATTCTTCCTTCTATTATTAAATGTTTTGATTACATTAAAAATTAGAAGGGTCCATACCCATTACAAAATGACCATAGAGGCCCAACGAGGGGGCTCACGAGAAGTGAGACACCCTAAAAGCATAAACAAAACAAAAACTAATAGATCAACAAGAACAACAAACATTAAACATAGGACAAAACCGACAAGGAACCAAACCAGCTACTAGTCTCCCAGAAGCTGAAGGCCATTAATGGCATTCCATTTCTAAGCCAAGAAGTGGAGTTTCTCATCAAAGGTTAGGGGAGCCTTGTGTGTAATGAAGATCTCCTCAACACTAGGCGGAGTAGGGCTGCCCTCCTTCTAAGCTTTTTTCTTTGAATGTCCACCATCGTGACCAACCTCTATCCTCCTTTTACCCTAACTGTTGCACAATTCTTGCTGAAAAAACTTGTATAACGACCACAAAGTTATTGACATTCTCCTTACTAACATAGTGACATAAAGTTGGGGGGATTTATAAATCTCAGACACATCATCATTGATAGGAGAGCCAATGAGAGAATTGTCAAGGGTAGGTTTCAAAGACTTATCATTTGAGTTCTCAAAATTATTAGAGCTAGAAGTAGAAATGGGAGTGGGGTTAGTGAATGAAACATGCTTTTTGGGGTTGGGAGTGGGGTCCTCAATAACAAGGGTTTTACCATGCACCCTAGTAATTATGTGAGAGGTGGGTGAAGTCTCCTCAAGGCCACAAGTGGAAAAGAAGACTTCTAAGGGAATAGCATGGTTTCTAATGACTAGGGTGTTCTTTTTAACAAAGGTTGGGGAGGGAGAAAGAGTGACCTTATTGAAACAAACAAGAAAAATTAAACCTCGATGGATGGGAAGGGTTTTACTCTTACCTTGAACAACCTTGATAAAATATTCTAGAGATAAGAGGACCCAAAAAGAAAAGTTCATTTTGATATTACATCTAAAATAATTTAACATGGGAAAGATATGGGCATGAAATAGGTGAAAGTGAACCTCAAAAATGACATACCTCATTAACACCTTTGCAATCTTGCTTCACACCCTAGGAAGGCCAGTTCTGTTGTAACAAATTAATCTTTTCACCCTCCTTTATGAACCTATCCATGTCCTTTCGGTAATTCCCATTTGGATTCCTAGGAATGTAGACCCTATCTAAGGAAAGCCTATTAACCTCTCCAATGAGCTCCATATTGACATGGAAAGAGAACTCACCAACGGTGATGTTACTCTCATTCCACAAGAACTAGAAAATTTAGTCGACAGATTGGGGTCATTTCCCACAACACTCTCAATAAATGAGGCCAATTTATCAAGTAGGAAAAAAGTCCAAACATTAGTGTCATTTTTCTACACCTCATAAGAGGTAGGTTCGTCTTGCACAAAATCACCACCTGTATTCACAATCAATAGAACAAGAGATGGAATGTTGTAGAAATTACTAGAAAAATGTCAAAAGAAAGAATGAAAAATCTTATGAAAATATTGGTCAAAGGAGATGGAATGCCATAAATTATAAATGTGCCAATTTTCAAAAGGAGTTGGCAATATATCCAACTTGAGATCAAGGGTGTTGTACTTTAACATCATGAGAAATTAAGTCACACACATGTCTGGGGATAAGAGAGATATAATCCCATATTTAATTTTAGAAGTGAAGACACCCAAGCTATCGAGCGTGTCAACTAGTTTATTGCAATTTTGATAGACATGGGTAGATATGCAACTTTAAATATTCATCATGAGATTTCATGTTAATAGGATCGGGTCCCTAAGGGGTCAACAATATTTGTCCATCCTAGTCAACATCATTATGGTATTGTGGGAGTCGCCCTCAATAGCCAAGTTGGAGATACCCACATACATGGAAAGACATCACCATCTTTGCAAAATTGGAGGTTTGAACTCCAATATTAATCACATACGCCAACATAATTTTCTCACTATGATCTCTAATGACACCACCCCAACCCACCCAAACTAAGTTGCCTTTGGTCCAACCATCAAAATTAAGCTTAAGCCAATCAGGCTTGAGGGGGGACCAGGGAGTATTGCTCATGTTTGGAGGGGTACAAGAGCATTGAGCATTGAGAGCCTAAAAAATATTCCATCATGAGGCTATAGAGAATTACAAGTTGGTAGGATTCCTTTTAGGTTTTCAAGAGGTCAAAATGAGATTCTCAATAGTTTGACTTGTCACATTGTTCGCCAGGGCCAACCCAGGGATTTTTTATTTCTAAATATCTTTTTGTTATGTTCTCTCTAGAGCACCCACCTAGTAAATATGAGAGTTTACCACCAAAGGTCAATAAGAAAAGGGTGAGACGTCGGCAAGACCCAACCTTCAAGAACCATTTTAGTATGCTTGTGCCAAACCCAACTAACTTTGAAAAAGGATTGAATCTTTTGACGAACCTACCAAGAATAGGAACAATGGAATAGAAGGTGGGAAATGGATTCAACTTCATCTTCACATAAGAAGCATCTATTTCCAAGATGATGACCTCTCTTCTATAAAATATCTAGAGTAAGAATATGCTCATGGAAAGCAGTCCACCAAAAAAACAACTTCAAGCAGAGAGTTGTTCCTCCAAACCTTCATCCAATTAAACAGAGGGACCAATGACTAGATAAGGTGTTGTATCCAGAATTAACATAATAGTTTCCATCATTAGAGTCCACCTAGACCAAAGAGTCAAGTAGAGTAGAATTAAACATCATGTAATTATCAATAGTTCTAAGGAGTTCTACAATGGATAGGTAAAGGGGAGGGTCATACCAATTGGGATCAATCTTTTAGTGCAATAGATCAAAGGTATGGCCTAAGTAATTAAATACCATAAACCCCAATATAGCATAGAGATCCAACATGATAGCAGAGTAAATCGGGTGGAGACCAAGAACCTATATTGAAATCCATCTGTCATACCAAAAAAATTGAGGCCTTAGACGAGACCTACCAACAAGTACCCTAAGAAACCAAATTCTTTGTTTTGAGGAGGTTATTCCATATTATGGATCCTGGTGGAACCCCTAAACCTTTGTGTTCTACTAATAACTATTGCATATTTGGCTATCTTTTCTAGTTTGAAATGAGTCTTGTGACTTAGGGTTTCAGTCTTTCCCTCTATTCTAGGGTTTTGTTCTTGCCCTATGACTATTTGAAAAAATCCTAAATGCTAAAACCGTTGCATATGTTCTAATTTGTGGTTGACTTGTGATTACTTGTTCTTGGTTCCCCAAGTCATAACTTAACCATCAAATCCATTTATCTATTGGCCCCTTGTACCTAGTCAAGTGGTCACTACGCGTCGAATTGTTTTAGTTCTGTCAATTTCCAAGCAGGTTAGAAAATGTTTTAGATATTAGCCATGATTCCTAAGTCCAAGTTTATAGTATGTCTAAAGACTTTTATATTATAAACCTAGTGAACGAACCCCTTTTAAATCATGCATAAACACACATGCCTTTGGAAACCTTTATGAATGCTCAATAGATCCCACTAAAAACTTCCTATTGGTCACCTGCTAGCTCGCAGGAATAAAATATTATGATAAAAATGCTTGAGGGATAGTGGGTGGGTGACACCTATCTACCCTCATGGCGGGTCCTACCACTCTTCAAAGGAATCGATGGTAAAAGATTCAAATCAATGGAAAAGATGAATTCTGATAGATAAATCTCAACGATTGCCTGCTAGCCCATAGGGGACCTACTGTCACATTGTAGCTCATGGAGGGATGGCGGGAGAAGACCACGTAGTATCTTTACCACTATCTATAGAGCTATTCAGGGAATAGAATTATTTGATGAAATGTTTTTTAGAAACAATGGGAGGTTTAAGGGCATGCTACTAAAGGGATATAAGTGCACATGAAAAATTTCCCCACCATATGTTTTAATCTAGACCGTTCATTGCGAAGGAAGGATAACTTCATGATCGATAGCCTATGGACTAAAGTGAACACATGTGGAAGGTCATCGGGTTGATCTGGGTCGTCCCCCGCTAGCCCACGACCATGGATCTGTGCCTTGCATATTTTAGAGGGCTAGCAGGCTACTAAGACATGGATCCTTTTGTGGCTTGTAAAGCATGGTGGGGCTATGTCGATGATGAAAAAGATGCACACTGGTTGAAAATAGAGCATAGTGGATTTCGAGTCAGCAAAATAAAAAAAGTTCAAATATCTTTGACTCTATTTGAGCCACACACTGATCCAGATCACGATAAGATCAATGGTAGGAATTCAAAGTTTCTAAAAGGACATCATTAAGCCATTGTGGTTCACATGAGTGAGCACTAATGGCAGAGTTGATGGTTTTATACCGAATTGAATGCTTTGTTTACCATAAAATATTGTTTTAAAGCTTATTGCCGATTGCAAAATCATTTTCAAATGATTCCAAAGATTTTGTAGAGCATTTCAAACTTTTGGCATCGTGAAATTAGTGTTTCCTACGTCATTGAACCAATAAGTAAAATTCGCACTCCTTGAGTTAATTTCGTCCTGGCTTTCATTCGAATTGCAACTATTCTTATCTACTTTCCAAGTTAGACTTCTTTTAAGGTTTGACATTTTTTGAGTCTATTTAAATTTCAAGAATTTAGTTCGTTTTACATAAAGTAACTTGAAAACCTAAAAGCCCCAGTTTAAATGAGTCAAGCCCTAGGTCGAGTTATATGTTAGGCATGGCACCAAAAATCCAATCTTCTGCATCAAAAGGCCAACCCTCTGGTTTGAAACGTAGTGTAACACCCTTGGTCCAAGATTTAATTGATCAGCTATCACCCTCAAAAACTAAAAATGAGAAATGGAGACACATGCTCTAGGGCCTTGGGGTTAAGGAGGGTATTGTCGACTAATAGTGTGCAATCAAATATGCTACCATGTCATACTATAGATGGACTCTTTTTCAGGGATGGTTTTGCAACAAGAACACCCATATCCCAATGTGCAACCCTTGGAGATTGGATATGGCTAAACTAGTGGTCCCTAACATCTTTGTGGTTATTGATATTTTCAAGGCCCCATTATTGCCAACTATGACACTCTTGTTAGAGTAGTCAGAACCCATGATGAGAAAAATATGGTTTGGGTCACAAGGAAGTTGATGAAGTGTTCATTCTGAACAAGTGGAATAGAGACATGGTTGAAATCAACTATAATAGATTGAGGGATGAGTATGAGAAGGTAAGGTATGCCTTCAAGGTTTTTTTGCTGTCCCACTTTTTGGTATCAACGGGAAAAGGAAAGGGCACAATTGTATTGGGGCTATCTAATCAGGAGCTGCTTCCTATCAAATACTTTGTCACCTCTTTTCAAAATATTTCTACTCCCTCTGCCAAATTTTGGGGTTTGATTTAGCCCCCAACATGCCAATTTCCCAAATGAATATGGTTGCAATCATTTAACACCCTAACATTAATACTTTATATGATTTTTCTACATTTATATCATAGGAAATACATAAAGGATTGGTAGAAATGAAGAATGGGAAATCATTTGTGAGGTTTTGGTGGTTTTATCTTTTCATGCACATGTTTTTTATATAGGGATGAAAACTATTTTGGCAAGGAGATGGAATTGAAGAGAGTGGAGGGTAATGTGGTAATGCTTGTTGAAACATGGACCCCACTATTAGATAGACATGAATATAAAAATAGTTTTGTCACCACTACAAACACTTTTTCTTCCATGATGAGAAGAACATTGATGGTGGATGTGCCTAGAGTGCCACTTGAGTTACACAACTTCTTCAGGCCGTTAGAAAGAAGGCCCAATTTGAATATTGCTCATAATTAAGGGGATGTGATTCCATATAAGGATTGCATATTTTTTAGGACCGTATATGACACAAGGAAAACACCTCATATACTTCCAATGGAAGTGCCACTAAGAATAGGTTTCCTTGAAGTTATGTGGTGACTAGGAAACATTGATGATGTTTTCCTATTTGAGAAGAGAAAGGGAACATTCTTCCCTACATATTACTATGTTTTCATATTTTGTCATGATAATAAATGGATGGAAAAATATTCTTTATTATAATCTCAAGCCATATGACATGAAATATAGGGGATATAGGAGCTATGATCTTGAAGGGTTTATGGTTTGGTTCATGGATAGGATAAAAGGAGGACAACATGTTCATACCCATTCTCTCCCTGATGATCTCATTAGAAATGTTCTTGACCTCAGTGTCTAGGTAGATAGGATGAGAAAATGGGTTGTCTTTGTGAATTTGGAAAGAGCACTTGAAAGTTTAAAGACCCTAATTTTGAGGCTTTGTCAGATCTTGGTAATGTAATCTTGAAAATTGAGATAGTTATTCAGAATTTTGACAAAGTTGTTGCAACCTTGAAAGAAGAAAGGTTAGTGAAAGATAAGGGGTAGGCCCCCATGATAGAGGAAGAATCAACTCAATAGATTCCCAAGAAAGTACACATATATACAAGGAAGAAGAGTTAACAATTGCAACTTCTACACAATAAGAAGAGTCAAAATCACCCTCTCCATAGCAATACATTCCACCAATTTCCCCACCTCATTCTTCCACTCTTGAAATAATTTACTTGGGTTCACCAATAAGAAAGCCATCCTCTCCAAAGGAGCCCCAAATAAAAAGGAAAAGAGTTGAGACAATCAACCTTCTTGATTACCCTATAGAGGATTTAGATGAAGAGATTTGTCATTGAGGATGAAATAATGAAAGAAATTTCATCCCATCAAAGGGTAATGGTGCCACAAAATTTGAGCCTTTTGTTGAGCAAGGTAGAATTAAGTGGAATAAATAGCTCTGAGGATTTGAGGGTCAAAGCTTATGAAAGCTTAATGGATGATGATGCATTTGTTAAAGCACAAGTATTCCAAGAGTATGTGTGGAGGGTTATGAAAGATGATTATGTAATGAATGCATAGAAGAAGGCAAGTGAGAGCCTTGAAAAGCCACTAAAGATTATTGAGGCTAAGGTCTTGAATAAAATGAGGACCAAGTATATGAACATCACTGCAAAAGAAGGTAGAGAGCTTGTTAGGAAGAGTGGATTGTTGCTACTTCTAGAATGGGATTTTTCATTTGCAATTGAATTTGAAACTATCTAGAGATATGATTCCCCCATTTTTAACACTAAGGAGGAGGTCACATTTTCCTTGCAAGGATAAGCTTTCAGCTCCTAGTGGGACACACTTGCTATTTGGGCTTTGGCTCCAAGCACCAAGACTCTTGAAGTTGCACAACCAACTCTAAGAGTTGGGGAAGGGTTGATTATCAAAATAGAATAAGGTACATCCACCCTTGAAGCAACAACATTGAATGTCAATGTGAAACAATTTACTAAGGCCACAATTGAATCCGTAACTAAGGAGAGGGATAAATTTAGAACTAAATATAATGAGATGGTGGTAGAGTATAATGTGAGTTAGTAGATGATGACAAAGATACAAACACAAATGGCTTCATGGAAGCAACAATTCCAATCTATGAAGCTAGGAACAACTCAAATAATAGTTATTTCTCCCCCTTATCCAATCCTTTCACCATCTCCAATCCAAGATGAGGTCATGTCTCTTTATTCTGAGGAAGTTCCCATTGCACCATCATCTCTTGATACTTCAGATGCAGCTTAAATAAAACAGATTAGCATGGATTAGTTGATTGAAAAGTTAAAAGGTTATGAGGAGAGGTGTCAGTAGCAAGATGACCTCTTTCATGTGAGAAATTTGAGGATTGTGATAGCGCTGCTTGAACACCTATATAAAAGAATTGAGAGAAGGTTAATAATCATTCATTCTAATTATTCCTTGATGTTTAATGCAATAATAAATGTTGACTGAGATAAGGAGGTGACTATCCAAATAATGGATAGATGAACCCCAAGAGCTCAAATATTGAGGGATATGGCCATTGTGTCAACACATGATGCAAATAAATCACCCAACCTTCTCCTGACCCTTAGGTTCATGACCAAGATGGAAGATTCCCAAGGGTAGATTGGGCCTTTGGGAGTGAAAATCAAGGAATTGGTGAAGAATTTTGATGACTGGAACAATAACTTGCTTCTAGATATTTTAGATGAGAATGGTGAGGATAAATCGTTACAAGAATGGAAAGACCAATCTAATAAGGTGATAGCTACTCAAGCCAAATTAATCTATGATGGGGTGGATGTAGAAATGTTTAAAAATAGTATGGATAGGATCAACCACATAGGTATCTTCTTAGAAGAATTTGACAAGGAGGTAAATCAAGTGGTAGTTAAATACAACCCATACAAAACAAAGGCATATAAGATTAAGGGCTTTTATTTTCCTACTAAGGAAGAGTTTGAGCTATAGAAATCGAAATATGTTGTCACCCTGGACATACAAACTACTGCATTGGTGAGTTGGTGATTGGAATTTTGGTTTCGTGTCTACAACAACAAGGGTTCCAGTACAGAGAAGTGCAATACATGTCAT
Organism: Sequoiadendron giganteum; assembly: GCA_007115665.2. Classification (NCBI taxonomy): domain Eukaryota; kingdom Viridiplantae; phylum Streptophyta; class Pinopsida; order Cupressales; family Cupressaceae; genus Sequoiadendron; species Sequoiadendron giganteum. The sequence continues at coordinate 211,536,084 of CM021101.1, forward strand.
GGAAATAGTACATATTAGGCCTTGAATATATCAACATTCAAGTATTGTACTCTCTCAAGTTCAAATATGGTGACATGGAATGTAGACGTGGAGGTTGCCTTGATATTTTCTTCTTTCTTTATTTTATGTTTTCTCATCGTCAAGTTTTGTTGCATGTGGAACAAGTTATTTTCCCGTGGAAGGAATATTTTTCACTGACTGAAGAGCCTTTTGGAAGGTGGGAAAATCTTCTTGAGTGCTGCCACAATAGTGGTTTACAATTTGTGAGAGATTCTGATTTTTATTGAAATCACATATTTTTAGAAAATATAATGATTTAAGCCTTTAAAAGTTCTATTTTAAGGATTCCAATTGAAGAGGGTTTGATCAAATCACCTTAGATCAAACCCCTTTGGATAGAACCTCACTAGTTTTAAATCATACCTATAAATGAGTCTCCTTTACACCTATCAAAATGTTGATAAAAAATCACTTTTCATTTATCTTTTGGGAGATCCAATGAATTCATTTAAAATTTATTTGAAATTATTATGGTAGTCCTCAAAATGATCTATCCAATGACTATAATTTTAATATGTTTTGGTTTTATTATTTATCTGTTTTTTCAGTTTTATTAAACATAGGTTTTTCATTGAAAATGAAGGTCTTTGTTCTGCACATGTGGAAAAATAGCAGATTATAAAAAAAAATATTGAAAAATATGAGTGCACCAGATATTGATGTCCTTGATCCAAAAACAAAAAAATAATTTTGATATAAAAAAAAAAATACGCATTATACAGTCACGCTATGTCTAAATTGTAATTGGTTTGACTTTGAAACTTGATTAAAGAAAAAATATTCAATGAAAAACTATCTAACCAATTGGAAGCACTAGATATCAGAGTTAAAAATCTAAATTCGAAAGAATTAGAATTTTATCCTTCATGCAAAAAAAATAATGTGTTATATGGTGTGCGTCACATTTTAACAATGTTGTTTTCTGAAAAAAATCAGTTTTGGTGGAAGATTGAAAAAGAATTGCAATATGATTCCAAAAAATTTGAAAAAAATATTTTTAGAATCTATAGAAAAAATGTGATGAGACTCTAGTTTGCATCATCTTCAAATTGCTCACGGTTTAGCTGCTATAGGTGCCCGAATGTGAAGATTTAGTTAAAAATAATAATTTTAGTGTCCAGGTTGGCCAAAAATTGTAAACCACTATTGTGGGACCACCCTCTTCTACAAATGAGAAATGTTTTATGTCTTATGTGAGATTCTGCCTCACATTTTTGAAAATGTAACTGCCTTTTGATGTAAAAGTGATTGTCAAATGAAAATATGACATGTGTACAATCTGGTCCGAAGGTTCTTTTTCTCCCTTGTTCTTAGAAAAGGGAATTCATGGCCAATTGTACATGGTTGCTAGAAAATTGATTTCAGATAAATTTTGTAAACAAGTTTAGATAATAGATTTGAGTCTATTCTAGGTTCTAAGAGTCTTTTGAGTCTTGTAATGGTGAATATTACAATAGTACTATCATATTTTGAAATAGAAATGGAAAAATATTCAAGGCCAATGTTCTCCATTGTATAATTTCCATAGATTTTGAATACAAAGCAATCAAATATTACTTATATTCATCTTCTTTTCTTTCCTTCAATTTTTATTCAATGATATTACACTTATTCAAATAATGATTTAAATATGTATTAACATGAATGAAGGTTTATGTAAATGTATGCATGGATCACTAATTATTATTGTTCAAGTTTTTGTATCAATAGTGTAAGACATGTTTGGTAGGCTTTATTATGATAGGAGTAATGTTATGGCTGGACCTTTTGTATTAGCTAGGTTCAAAACAATTTTAATCTCCAATTTTAGTGTGAATGTATGTCGAGCCTAATGTATAATAGTTTCTCATGATTTAGTATGATGTTACCATGAAGATTAGCTAGATCTTTAAGGTAAGGTATTTCATCTTTCAAGCAATTAAAGGAGAATTTATCTATTTATGTACAATGTATGTGATAATTGGCACAAGAGTATCTCAAGATATATTGTAGGGATCACCCTCTCGAGTTTTGTAGAGCCCAAATTGGAGAGGGAAATCCTAGCGAGATTTCACTTGTTCATTGGCCAATCCTCACAGTTATCGACCATTGAAATTATAAAATTCATAGATAACTAATGAGATCAATTTTGGTTCATTAAAAACAACCAATAGATCTTAAGTGAATTTCAACATTATAGAGGAGGGAGAGATATTTACATCTTTGAGGATAGAAATCCATTCAGCCTATTCATTTAAAATTTTCCATGTAATTTTAGATATAAGAGCCATGTTCATCTATATTTTTGAGGATAGAAATCCATTCAGCCTATTTATTTAAAAGTTTCCATGTGATTTTAGATATAAGAGCCATGCTCATCTATCTTATTTTCCTTAAGTCAAGGCCACCATAAAGTTTCTTGGAGCAAACCATGTCCCAATTCACTAGAGGGTAGTGATTCCTTTCTTTTGTTCCTAACCAGAGGAACCTTCTTTGAATCTTCCCTAACTTCTCATACCACAATGAGGGCATAAATAAAAATGACATCAAATACACAATCAAACTCTGAAGAGTGGATTTAAGGAGGAGTTTACTTGTGTTGTTGATAAGAGCACCTTTCCAAGAGAAAAGCTTTCTTTGGACCCTTTCCATTAAGTTAGACCAAAAAAAGTTATCCACCTTACTGATAGTGAGGGGAATTCCTAGGTAGGTTGAGGGAAGGGGAAAATTTTGATAATTAAGAACTATGGACATCCTAACTTGAAGTTGAGGGTTAACCTTAAGGAAAAAATAGTACATTATAGGAGCTGAGATATAGCTCATAGAACATGTTTGAGTCACTCAAGGACTCAATCCTCCTAGATCATTTGTAAATACGAACAACCTTCTAGAAGAGGGAAAAGCAAGAACATGAAATTGCAATAATAGATGCACGATGTGGGAAATATACAATACTCAAGATTTCAATATTATATTGGACTTACACAACACTCAACCAAGATTTGGATTCATGAAATGTACAAATGAAGCCTTGCTTACATAGGCAAGTTGAGGAATATGATTAGATAAGATTATGAAAAGTGTCTTAATCCTATCACATGAGAAAACTAAGTCATAACAACCTAGGACACAAGCATCAATTTCTCAATGAAAATATTAAATGCATGAGAGAATTATTAAATTCTTAGATATCTAAATGTAAATAATGAGACATGAATCCATTATAACTAACTTTTAGAAATGAAAACTAGGAAAATTAACTTTTATGTAAACTTATAATAATATGAATAGGTCCTCACTAATAACTACTTATTAAATAGTCCCATTCAAACCAACACCACCCATAAATCTAACTTAGGAGGTGTAGTTATTATGAAAATGATGTAAAGATGGGTCTCAATTATGAGGCCATGTTAGGTACCCATGTATGGGTCTCAACTAAGAAGAAGATACCATTTAGGACCCCTTAATGAAATGTCCCATCACAAATCAATCAATATCCATCCACACAAAGGATGATTGTTGGGGATGAAAAACTTCATATTAGAACAAAACATCTAAGAACAATAGTGCCTTCATGACTTTAATTTCTTCAAATCACCTCAAAGACACAAACTACTATGCCATAAAGTAGAAATAGGCACAATTGTTTTCCCCCATTAACCCTTATGAGAAAAGCACATGCAGACAAATAACAGATTCAACACATACACAGATTCAAAATTCAAAGAATCTATCAACATGGAATGCAAGCTAATGAACACATAGATTTATGTGGGCAAATCCCTTTCAGGTAAAAAACCACACCCTCAAAAAGATCTAGCCATTGTATTATTTAGCAACAAACAAAGTTACAATACAATCTCAGGCTCATAGCCTTTATAGGAGTTACATCTTGTTTCATTTGGAAAAATAGGCAACATTGTATATCTGAATCCTCACACTGTTACAATGTCCTCTCATGACATACAATGCAAATACATTTCATGTCACCAACCCACTCAATCAACTAACCTTTTGGCCAACATAGCCTCATAGCCTCTTAGGTTCACATCTTTTTAGTTCTATGTGTCTCAGTGTTCATGGTTACAATGCTCAAAGCATACCGTTCAAACACACTCTCTACCCTCCTCGATCTGATCTCACATCATGATCAACCTTTCTCTTGTGCAACCAACAACTATCATGGTATTCAATTACCCCACCAACCAGCTTCCATCATTCTTCGGTGACACTGCCCTACAACACGCATCGAGCTGCCCATCAATGTAACGATTACCAAATCTACCTCTATATTTAATCACCACCAAATAAATAAAGCTTTTAGCCAATCAATGTTGATTTACAACAGCAATGTAAAATAAATGAATGAGATCATGCCACATGTCTTCATGCCATTCGTCCATCACTTTGACTATCAAAATGGTCAACTGTGCCCTGAGAAAATCCTACTAGGCTACCGCGGTATGGCCTAATGACGACCATGGTATGGCGATAACTGTCTGATCGCTAGACCTCCAGAGTCCACCAAGACACATGTACACATCTTGTGCAATTTTGGGGAATCAAAAAAATCATCTACAATATCCCCAATAATTTTCTCTAAAACAATGACATGTGTTTGAATCCTACACACTTCGCATGTTGCCAAGTGTCAAACACTCAGACGATTCCACTCGGTTCACAAGAGTTCATCGGTACTCACCTCAACTAAGCACGGAAGAAAACGAGCATCATTGGATTAGTCAAATCTCAACTGTAGATCAAGATACCCATTCACCGGTACACTATGTTGTGGTCCCCACCAAGTCGCTTCCATCTGCCATTAGTCCATCAGTGTAGCTCGGTGAAAGGTTCCACCGATGACCCCAAGTCACACCAACATAATATTTATCGCATATCGGCATATTGGTGAGACAAGACATTGTCACTAACCAATATGTGATCATTCTAATGATGAAGCCAAGGTCCAGCGCACTCCCATCGAAGGGAAGGAAGGACTCCGTGGAATGCAGGGTAAATTCGTCAAGTCCTTAACATAGATGCAAGCCAACATTTGTGACACATTTTCCAACAAGCTCCCACTTGACAAAGACTTACTAGCTTCCTTTAGACTCGAACTCAAGAAACTAACACAATGCTTTCGTGCTCCAACTAAGACACCACTACTCCATCATGCTCACCAACCATACAAAAGAAACATTGCAACAACTTCAAAACTCTCAATCATGAACTCAGTCATGAAGTAATTGTTGAGAAACAAGACAAAACATCAGCTAGAACATCAACCAAAAACCTGACTGCAACCATCCAATTGATCAAACCAACGTTACTGAAAATAGCACCCACAAATCAAGATATTCCATCCAATCACCCATACCTTGAAGGTATCCACATTAGTAAACACATGCCAGCAACATAACCAACCCATCAATCACAAATAAAAGCACCATGTGCCAACCATTCAAAGAAGACCAAACACATACAGGTACTCCCACTGCATGGGTAATGCCAAATCTGAAAGATCAATGACATAACAAGTCTACCAATCACAACACGTAGAAAAAAATAACCATGTAGTACCATGGAACATCCACAATGAAGTGTATAACCTACAACCAACTGCTACAAGAACCATTTATCTCAATAGTCTTTCATAGGTTTTCCAAGTTCTTCACACCCAATGTAGGATGAAAACAAAATTCCAGGAAGGAAACCAAGACCAAAGAGAGAAATGGTGCACAACATATACTTATAGAACCTCCTTCTACATACACCTCTAAAAACCAGTTGTGTCAAGTATGATCTCCTTCACATCCCAAATGAAAATCCATAACAACACCCAACCATTCAAACTTAACAAATGGGTAAGTGCACCAAGATGGTTCCCAAAAAGGGGACTTAAGTGGACAACTTTTTTCTGAAATCAGGAAATACTAACCTTGGACATGAAATTGAGAATACTTAGACTCAAAATTTTGAGATGGAACAAAAATAAGGATTCAAGTGCTCTGAGTCTAGTTTCTAAACTACTATTTTAATTTGAAAATGGTTGAGATTAAGGGGTTCAAATGAGGGACGTACACAAATTGTTGTTGTTTTTGTCAGAAAAAACATAACATAGCAACTCTTGTATGACCCTCGTATGGTGAATTTTTTTTAGTATTTTTAAAATCGCAATGGTCAGAAGTTAGCTAATAGTATGTAGTTGATGCATGATTTAACTAATATTTTTTTAATGAATATTTGATTTTTACTAATTTGCAAAATGGACAGTTCTTGAAAAATAGAATTTTGGCTGTGCTACCCCTACAAATTTTGGAAACTAATTGATTTTTATTTTATTTTTATTTTTAATTTTTTAGAATGGAGTCTAGTTTCTAAAAATGTAATTTATTGGAAAAATTGATGGACGGTTAATTTATAATGAAAAAAATACCAAACACTACTTTTTGGCCAAAAAAGAGACATACAGATAAAATAAATTATGGATAAGACTTAACATTTTCAGAAAGTGAAAAAAATTGCATCATTGGATAGCTAATAGATAACCCAACATTACCCATGTGTTCGATTTTTTTGATATTGAACCACATGCAATCCTGATGGTAGGCACAAACTCGATTATGAGAAATATGGTGGATTTTATAAAAACACGTATGTTGTCATTGGGAATGCCCTCCAAGCCTTTGGGTTGGTATTCCAAGGCAAATACCGAGCGTAAGGCTTTGGAATTCCCAAAGCAAGATATCACGCGAGCGCGTTATAACTCGCTTGTGTTATATCTCACTTTTGACATGGTTTTTTCTTCTGTGGGAAACATGTCAACTACGACATAATGCGAGCGCATTATAACGCGCTCACGTTATTGCTTCCTTTATGTTAAATTCCAATATATTGAATGTATGCTGATATATTTGTATGTACATGTATGTCATGTATGTATGTATGCTTGTATGGATGTAAGATTATATGTACATATGTATTATGCATTTATGTATGTCTTTAAATGGTGGGAGAATTTAGAGAGAGAGAGAGAGTCTAGAGAGATGGAGAGGGGGTGGAAGTGAGATTTTAAGAGAGATCGAGTGGGAGAGAAGGGGTTGGAGTGAGAGGGACTTAGCTAGGTAGGGTTGAAGGGATAGAGGGAGGGAGAGAGAGAGAGGGGGGTGGGAGAGATAATTGAGGGAGAGGGAGAGAGGGGGGTGGGAGAGAGAGAATTGAGGGAGAGGGAGAGAGAGGGGGGGGAGAGAGATGGAAAGAAAGAGAGAGTTATGTAGGTAGGGTGCAAAAGGGAGAGACTTGAGAGTGTGAGGGGGGTGAGAGGGAGAGACTTGAGAGATAGGTAGTGAGAGTGACTGTGAGAGAGATGGAGTGTGAGAGAGAGGGATTGTGAGAGAGATGGAGTGTGAGAGAGAGGGAGTGGGAGAGAGAGGGAGTGTGAATGAGAGACCTAAGAGAGGGAGAGGGTGTGGGAGGGAGTGACCTGATAGAGGTAGAGAAAGAGGGGGGTGGAGTGAGAGGGATTTATCTAGGTAGGGTTGGAGGGATAGATAGAGAGAGGGGAGAGAGACAAAGAGAGAGGTAGTGGGAGGGAGTGGGATGGAGTGGGAGGGACATAAAGAGAGATGGATAGAGGGAGTGAGAGAGGGTGGTAGGGATTGATTGAACGAGAGGTACGCAGAAAGTGGGAGATAGTAGATAGAGACAATAAGAGAGGGTAGGGGGGAGGGAAGGAGGGAGAGGTGAGATGTATAGATAGAGAGAAATTGATAGGGGTTGAGGGTATAGGGTTGAGGGATTAGGATGTAGGACCTATAGGGTTGATGGTTTCTAGGGTATTAGGGTTTAAGGTTTGAGGGTTGAGGGAATAGGGTCAATGGTAGAGGGTATTTGGTTGAGGGTATAGGGTAGAAGGTTTAAGGGTTTAGGGTTGAAGGGTTTGGGGTTAAGGTTTTAGGGTTAAGGTTGTACTTGGTTGAGGGTAGAGGGTTAAAGGTATAGGTTTGAGGGTATATGGTTGAAGGATTAGGTTCAGGGTCCAATGTGAGGGGTAGAGGGTTTAGGGTTTAAGGATTGAGGGTTGAGGGATTATGGGTTGACGGTTGAGAATTGAGGGTTGAGCATTTAATGTATAGGGTAAAGGGTAGAGGGTTTAAGGGTTGAGGGTTGAATATTGAGGTTTTAAGGTATAGGGTCAAGCGATTAGGGTTGAGGGTCCAATATATAGGGTAGACGTTATAGGGGTTGAGAGATTAAGGGTTGAGGGTTTTGGGATTAGGGTAGAGAGTTTTCTTGGATTTCACGGTATAAGGTTTGAGGGATTAGATTTTAGGGTAGAGAGTATTGGGTTGAGGGTAGAGGGTAGAGGGTAGAGGGTTTAACAATTAAGGGTTTAAGGGTTGAGGGTTAAGGGTTGAGGGTTTAGGGTTGAGTGTTTAAGGGTTTAAGGGTTGAGGTTTTAAGGGTCAAGAGGATTGAGGGATTAGGGTAGAGAGTTTACTAAGTGGGTTTTAAGGGTTGGGGGATTAGGGTTGAGGGTAGAGAGTAGAGGATTGATGGTAGAGGGTAGAGGGTTTACGGGTTAGGGTTTAAGGGTTTAGAGTTTAGGGTTGAGGGATTAATAGGTTATAGGGTAGAGGTTATAAGGGTTGAGGGATTAGGGTTTAAGGGTTGAGGGTTGATGGATTCATAGGGTATAGGGGTTGAGGGATTAAAGTTTAAAGGTTGAGGGTTGAGGGATTAAGAGGGTATATGGGTTGAGGAATTAGGGTTTAAGGGTTGAGGGTTGAGGGTTCCAGGATTAAGAGGGTATAGGGGTAGAGGGATTAGGGTTGAAGGGTTGAGCATTGATAGTTGATGGATTAATAAGGTATAGGGGTAGAGGGATTAGGGTTGACAGCTTAAGGGTTGAGCATTGAGGGTTCAGGGATTAAGAGGGTATAGGGGTTCAAGGATTAAGGTTTAAGGGTTGAGGGTTGAGGGTTGAGCATTGAGCGTTGAGGGTTCATGGATTAAGAGGGTATAGTGGTTAAGGGATTAGTGTGTAAGGGTTGAGGGTTGAGGGATTAAGAGGGTATAGGGGTTGAGGGATTAGGGTTGAAGGGTTGAGGGATTAAGAGGGTATAGAGGTTGACGGATTAGGGTTCAAGGGTTGAGGGTTGAGGGATTAAGAGGGTATAGGGGTTGAGGGATTAGGGTTTAAGGGTTGAGGGTTGAGGGTTGACGGATTAAGAGGGTATAGGGGTTCAGGGATTAGGGTTTGAGGGTTGAGGGTTGAGGGATTAGGGTTGAAGGGTTGAAGGGTTGAGGGTTCAGGGTTCAAGGATTAAGAGGGTACAGGGGTTCAGGGATTAGGGTTTAAGGGTTGAGGGTTGAGGGTTCAAGGATTAAGAGGGTATAGGGGTAAAGGGATTGGGGTTTAAGGGTTGAGGGTCGAGGGTTGAGGGATTAAGAGGGCATAGGCATTGAGGGATTAGGGTTTAAGGGATGAGGGTTGAGGTTTGAGGGATTATGAGGGTATAGGGGTTGAGGGATTAGGGTTTAAGGGTTGAGGGTTGAGGGATTAAGAGGGTATAAAGATTGAGGGATTAGGGTTTATGTGTTGAGGGTTGAGG